>APFE030699218.1:11593-32525 GCA_000404065.3 Pinus taeda | reverse complement strand
CAGTTTGGTTGCAGAGATTGTGTTCAAGTATGGGGTTAGTGCAGGGAGCTATAAGGATAGACTGTGACAGCCAAAGTGTAATTTTCTTGGCAAAGAACCCTGCTTACCATTCAAAGACAAAGCACATTGTTGTTCAGAATCACTTTGTGAGGGATATGATAGAAGACAAAAAGGTGTTGCTGGTAAAGGTGGACACTTTGAAGAATACTGCAAATGCATTGATAAAATTTGTGAGCTCTGAGAAGTTCTCTTGTTGTAGAGAAACAATGGGCGTTGCAAGCCTGGATAAATGACTAAGCTCTCTTGTGCCCCCCTATGGAAAAAAAACAACAAGTGGGAGAATTTTGGGTTTTGTTATATTATTTCCACGACTAGCCCACGTAGTTAATCAGGAGGTTAGAGGGGGGCTGGAGCCCCCCCTTCATTGTGCCGATTACGTAGCGGGTGATGAGACCCAAAAATGGGTAATTATATGGGCTCATTTTGCCTCTTAATTCAAATTAATCCACCATTCTCATTAGTTTATTGCATTTTTTCTATTATATTTATGCTAATAGAGTGAATCGGGTTAGTCATTTTGCCATGTAGTCTAATGTGTGCTTTATGCAGATTTTTTTGGTCAATTTTGGACAAAGTCAAAGGATTTATGAGCAAATGGTAGCAAATATTCGAGGAAAATAGGGAAGTGGATTTGTAGGGGGTGCCTCCTTCATTTATGACCCCTTTCCTTGAATCTTCTATCAACAACTCGGAGCATAAGTAGCCACATTGACGCATCCAAGGGGCAGCTAAGCAAGTAAAGAAGGACAATTGTTTATCTCTAGTTCTAGGAAGCTGAGCTCCTTGATTTTAGGAAGGTTGTTGGGGGGCTACATTTGTATAAATAAGGGGGCATAGAGACTCAATAGTTTAGCCAGTCATTAGTAGAATTTTCGCACTTTTGTGCAGCTCTTGTTCAGCTCATTTTCGAGCTTATCTTTGAGAACAATTTATGTAATGTGACTTTTATTTTGATAATGGAGATGACATATTTTCTGAGCCAGCACTGATTTCTTCTAGAGGGTTGAAGCTCTTGGGTTAGGGCCCAACCCAAGCTACCCAAGACCTCTTGCTTTGTACTTATATGTTTTTGCTTTAGTTCATGAGTTAATTTCTGTTACATAGATTCATTTTACCTTGTTTAAAATAGGTTGTTTTTAATGGTTTACATAGCTGCTTTTTGTTTCAGTTGCTGAAGTAGGTTAATACAGAGATAGGCTAAAATTCAAAAAGGCCAAAAACAAGCCCTGATCTCATTTCTCCCTTCCTGGGACCATGATTTGAAGTCAAGGCATCATTGCTGCCACCAAAAACACAGTTTTTCTTCTTCCATGCAATTTCTAGTGTGATGATTTGATTTGAAAAGTTGAAGGGTTGCTTCAGATTCATTTTGCCAAGATTATTTCCTATTTCTGTAATAAATATCTTTTCAAGCTTTTCTATTCGTAAGGTACTGTTCAACACATTATGTTTCTAGGTCAGAAATTAGGTTAACAAGGGATATGGTTATGTTTTCTTAGTGCAACTAGTCCTTCTCTTACTCAGTTTCGGTAGTTAGATGTGCAGATCTCTTACAACACACCTCAACTCACAATACATCAATAAAGTAGCCAGCATAAGCTCATTTCTCATAGGTTTCACAAGTCATTAATAGTCCTTCACGAATCTGCCTTAATTTCTTCACTTTTCCCATAAGCTTTCTTCTCGTCATTTGAACAAATCCAACCATAATTTTCTTTCCTGACCCTCCTTTTTAATCTCCAGACACCTCAACACATCCCTCTAGTCTTCAGCTACCCTTTCCCACCATTTTTCCACTCTTAAAACCTCTAAAAATAGCTCTCGGCATCCTCCTGTAGATCCTCCTATAGATCCCCTACAACCTCCTGTAGAATTTCTTGTGAGTAATTTTTTGAAAGTCTGATTGCAAGGGAAGTCTTCAGAAGGTTACCAGAGGCTTTGTAGGACCCCTCCACATCCTCTTACACCTCTGCAAGAACCAAATCCACCTTCCTTCGCCACCAAACCCCTGCCACAGTCACAAACACACAAAATCTCATGCATAACAATTGCACATAAAACACATAAAAACACGAAAAGATGTTCTTTTCTCATTTTCTTCTGGGAATAACTTAAATAGATTTGATTTACCTTTTCAGTAGTCAATGGCACTCATTTCATCAGTTTTCAACTCTTTTCTACAAAAGTAGGGTTAGTTGGGAAAATTAGGGTTTGTGTTACATTCCAGTCTTCTTTCTCTTTCTGTAAATAGAATAGTCTTTGTAGAGTTAGCTTTCTTTCATCATAGTTAAAAGCTTCTTCTAGAAACTCATAGAAGTTGGCTTGAGCTCCTAGTGATCTTGCGCCAGCTAACCAAGTGACAGCCTGCAGTAAGAGCTAGTACTAGTACATACAACGTCGTCACTTTCAAGTTTGTTACGAACTACCAGGTTGATAAAAGTAAAGTAGGAAGCCCCAGGAGTTGCAGCATTATTGCTGCAATACTGGTGCTCACCACTTTTTGGCGTCATTGCCGGGGAAGCATCTCTATTTTCTACTGCAACATTCTGCTAAGTAGTTTATTTCAGCAAAAGTAGAGTAGTTGTTTCTTTCAATTTTTGCATTTCCTAACTTTCATTTCAATTCTGCAATTTCCATTTCAGCAAAAGTAGATTAGTCATTTCCTTGCTTTCATTTCAATTCTACAATTTCCATTTCAGCAAAAGTAGATTAGTCATTTCCTTGCTTTCATTTCAATTCTGCAATTTCCATTCTGGCAAAAGTAGATTAGTCATTTCCTTGCTTTCACTTCAATTCTGCAATTTCCATTCTGGCAAAAGTAGATTAGTCATTTCCTTGCTTTCACTTCAATTCTGCAATTTCCATTTCAACAAAAGTAGATTAGTCATTTCCTTGTTTTCATTTCAATTCTGCAAATTCCATTCCAGCAAAAGTAGATTAGTAATTTCCTTTCTTTCATTTCAATTCTACAAATTTCATTTCAGCAAGTTCATTTTAGATTAGTTGCAATTTGTTTTTTCATTCAATTTCAGTTTTGCAGATAGAAGAAGAAAAAAACAAAAACCACCCAAAAAGAGATTTCCTTTCATTCCTCTTAGGAACATAGATAATTCACGAAAATGTTTTCCCAACACCCCCACTGCTTCACACAGCCAACCTTCCCTTAGATAACAGCCAGACATATTTGAAGAACCTATAAGGGGAAGACGAAGAAAAAAACATTCATCTGGAGCTAATGGATGAAAATAGAAATGTTGGGAGCAATACATTTTCTTCCAATTCATCCATTAGAGGTGAAATTGGAAGCATTCTGGAAGACCTCAAGAGTGAGATGCTGCAGAGTCTTGCCATGAAAATGGATGCCTTCCATATCAAAAGGAAACAAGAGGAAGGACAAAGGGCTTTGACCATCTTTTGTCCTAGATGCACCAGAAGGCATCCTAGGAATGAATGTCCATTGAACTCTATAGAGGTTTGTTCAATATGTGAAGAAAATCATTCCATAGACAAGTGTTCGTCCTTGCCCAGACTTAAAGCTGTATACCAAGGGGCCGAAGTAGTCACTGAACATATCTATTACATAAACCAAAAGAGGTCGCATGGACCTAGACCATACCAGCAGGGGATGCAATGGACATCTCATGCATACTACAACCCTAACCAAGTCACATCCATACCTTCTTGGATCCCCCATACTCATCCTTCCTAGTCCATGCCTCCTCCTTGGTCCTTCACATCTCCATATCATGCCCAACCAGCTTTTCATTCATTTCACTCTTATGCTCAGCCACAACCTTAGTGGAATGCACTGCATTAGGGGTGGAGGCCCCAATACAACTCTCCTCCTGCTCTTTTGGCTCCACCACCTATTCAACCACAACCATTGCCTCCTGCTCCACCAAGGAAACCCCAAATGCTTGTCCAATCGAACCTGAACCTGAACAACGGACAGGCCGAGCAAGTATATAGTGGGGAACCACCATTTCCAAACCCGCACATTGGAGTAGCTCAACCCAATTACAATGTTGAGACACAACACTTCCAAACAACTCCTCTTGAGCTCAATGATATTCACCATAACTCAGGAAGAGTATTGCAAAATAGAGATTATATTGATATTGTTGAAGGACCACATCCAGCAGAAGAATATGTAAAAGAGAATATCAAAGAACTATGGGCTGCACTTAATGAAGAGAAGACATCAGAATAAGAGATCAAGAGAGCTCCCTCATGGTTACCATCAAATCCTCCATTTATTCAAGAGAAAAATCAGCAAAAAGAGGAAGATGTGAAGGTCATGATAGAAGAAGACATGAAGAATGATCCAAATCAACAAAAGGACCAAGGACATCACAACTATATTCAAATATGGTTCCAAATAGTCATTAAGTTGCAGCAGTGCTCTCTTCCTCAACTATGTTTGATCCCTTAAAAGTCAAAGCATTTGGTCTCTGAAATCTGGATGCATGTCAAAGCATACATCTCAAGCCTCCACATCATTTTGTCTATCATCTCGATCTCACATGGCTCCATTGGAAGTATTCTTATACTTGAAAATGATTTTGTTTTTCAAGTAGGGTAGGGTAGAGAGAAAAAATGAAAAATAAGAGGAAAAAATAAAAATCTAAGGTGAAAACCTCCTCGGAGGCGCCTAATATTGGCTCATTGATTAAAAACCTCCATGAGACGGTCAATGGGTTGGAAAGAAGAAAAAATAAAAATAGAATAAGATCCCTAGGTGAAAACTTCCCTTGGAGCAGCAGCAGGTGCCAAGAAAGCTTTGAAACCAATAACAACACCTATCCTACCTTCCCTCACCTTTCTCCATCATTCTTGACATTCTTTCCACCTCACTATGCTTCTTTTCTGAAAACTGTGTTTTCTACAGGAGGCTCCTGTAGAAATTACAGAGAGCTAGAAATTGATTTTAAAAGCAGTTTAGGGAATAGGGAAGCTTCATAAAGAGTTTATAAATCCCCCTACAATCTTCAAACCTCTCTTCCACTATTTCCAAGTCTACATGACAACCCAAGCTCATTTTTTCTTACTGTCCAAAAAACTACAGAATGCTCTGATACAAAAATACATGGAGCAAAAATTTGTTTTTTCCCTAACTTGAAAATCGTGCATCCATTTAAAAAATTGTTTCATGGGGAGTTGTATAGGGATGATGGCAACATGCCCAAGCAATTTCAGCCAATTTCAGTGCACAGTTTCCAAGAAATTAGCCTCCATCACCTTCAACCATTTTTGCATTTTCTCCATATCCGTCCATCCATTTAAAAACTTGTTTCATGGGGAGATGCATATGGGTGATAGTAACATGCCCAAGAAATTTTAGCCAATTCCAATGCATGGTTTCCAAGAAATCAGCCTCCATCACCTTCAACCATTTTCTATTTTTCACGAAATCCATCCATCCATTGACCATAATTTTTCTATGGGAGGTGCATAATGATGATGGAAACATGCTCAAAAAATTTAAGGTAAATCCAGTCTACCATTTGGGAGATATGGACAAAACAAGTCACTGTCCAATTAAAATCTAGCATCAGCAGCATGAGGGTGCAAATATGAAGGTTGAATCAGACTCCTGCAGCTTAGATCTAGCCAGAGGATACCTGCACAAGAAAAATAGCCACACATCAGAAATTGGAGAGCATGCAGTAAGGGAAATACAAGCATGTAGCAATCAAAGGAGCCATAGCACCTCACAGCAAATGCATTCAAATCTCAGGTAAGTGACTAATTCACTTCTCTGTTTGCATTGGTATAATTAAAAAACTGCATGAACGAATGAAATGGTTGGGATTAAACCATAAAGGTGGCCAGTTAACTGGCCACCCTCATCTAGTTCGACTGCGCTCATCCAGAGTTCACTCTGCACGTGTGTCCAGTCAACTCAGGAGAATATAAAACATGGTAGTGGCAGATGTTTTGAACTCCAACGCGAATGGTGGAAGTGAATGTGGGCATGCATCATAAAGTTTCATGATAGCACTGTAGAGGGGACCAATGGTCTGAATGGGGCCAATGTACACTTGGCCAGCTCACCCTCCATCACCAGAAATCTCCATAAACAACCATAAGAACTCCTCCTTGAAACACTCTCACCACCTTTGCTTTCATTTGTATCGTCATGTTCTCGGCTGTAGCAAGATACCTACTACCTTCAGAGCCTCAAAACAATCACTCTCTGCCATTTTCAGAACCCTTCTGCTTATCATATTCTATAGGAAATTATCGAGATCTACAGGAGCAGAAACAGGTCCTAAAAGACCCCTTTCTACAAGAGGGCTAGTGAGCAGTCTGGCAGAGAAAAAAACTGGGCTTTTTCTGGAAAATTTGAGCTCGAAGAGGTAGGCCCTGTGTAAACCCACTCTGCATATTCATATTCACAAAGGGTGATATGATTTCCAGCAAGTATTGAGTTGAAAAGGAAGGAGAATTGAAATCGAAATTTTGCCTGTTTCTTAAAACACACACACACACACACACACACACAGTTTCATCTGCTCTCTGTTCTGAGATATTGTCGCCTTCACCACCTTCATAATCACATCTACAAAGGAGTAACGCAACTTTAGGAAGGAGAAACATGATACCAAAGAAGATAAGGCTAAAACAGAAAAGAAGAAGGAACCAAGAACAGAGAAGAACAAGACCACAACAGAGAAAAAGAAGAGGCCTGGAACAGAAAGGAAAAAGCCGAAGATAGTACAGAAAAAGGCTACCATAGAGAAGGTAGAAACTAAGTAGGAAGAGGAACAAACCAAAATAGGGATAGAAGAAACAAAGCCAGCAGAGACAGGAAGACCACAGATGAAGAAACAGAGGGAACCCCAGGCAAAAAATGAGATATTAATCTTAAGAAGATAGCTATAGGAAAGAGAAGCCCAGTTAGCCTGCATGGCCAGCTGGGTTATGGAGGCACTACAATGCAGGCAGCTAGATAAATCATATGCAATGTACCTCAAGGATCAGTGGCTCCAATTTCAAATCAAGACTCTAGCCCAAAGAGGCACCATACCTTTTCAGGATTATGGCCAATTCATGGATCTATGTGATCATAGTTCAGCTGAGGACAAAGCAAAGCTGGTAGAGTTTTACTTACACAACATGGCCCTTACTGATATGAACCTGTGGAATCCCAATGCTGTGTTAGGAGACTTGCAGTTGATGGACATGGCATATTGGATGAGCCATGAAGAGAAAAGGGTAGCAGAAATCCAAAAAATGATGGCAAAAGCGCTGAATAAACCTCTGATGATTAGAGCATAGCTAGCAAACCCCATGGCTCTCATCTATTCCCACCAACACCTTACAGCTAATACTCAAAGTGTCCCCAGATATGTTGATAAGCAGGCCCAAGCTATTACACATTTCGAGGACATTGAGAGATTGTTTGGAGATGACTTCATTCATGTCTGCATGAGAAGGTCGAACACATTGGCACACAACCTATAGATCAAGGAGTATCACTCCCCAAATAGGATGAGGGAATTCACGAGGAGAGTGCCACTGTATAAGCACTCTATGCAAAGCTTGAAGGCCAAGGCCTCAAATTCAGTCCTCCACTACTGCTAGGATTGCTGGAAGGAGTAAAAGAGGAGGAAGAATAGAAACAATGGGAAAAGTTAGATGCAAAATTTGGATTCCATGATAGGGAAGAGGATATCATATCTTAGTCATGGAATGTTAGGGAGGCCATCAAAGCCATCAAGGATGAGGAGATGGATTAGTTGCTCAGAGGATGAGCAACACCTTCAGTAGGGGGGTAATGATAAGCCTTAGAAATGGGTAATTTTATGGGCTCATTTTGCCTCTTAATTCAACTTAATCCACCATTCTCATTAGTTTATTGCATGTTTTTTATTATATTTATGCTAATAGAGTGAATTGGGTTAGTCATTTTTCCATGTAGTCTAATGTGTGCTTTATGCAGATTTTTTGGTCAATTTTGGACAAAGTCAAAGGATTTATGAGAAAATAGTAGCAAATATTCAAGGAAAACAGGGAAAAGGATTTGTAGGGGGGTGTCTCCTTCATTTATGATCACTTTCCTTGAATCCTCCATCAGTAACTCAGAGCACAAGCAGCCACATTGATGCATCCAAGGGGCAGTGGAGCAAGTAAAGAAGGATTGTTGTTTATCTCCAGTTCTGGGAAGCCGAGCTCCTTGATTTTAGGAAGGATGTTGGGGGAATCCATTTGAATAAATAAGGGGGCTTAGAGCCTCAGTAGGTTAGCCAGTCATTAGTAGAATTTTCACACTTTTGTGCAACTCTTGTTCAACTCATTTTTGAGCTTATCTTTGAGAACAATTTATGTAATGTAACTTTTATTTTGATAATGGAGATGACATATTTTCTGACCCAACAATGATTTCTTCCAGAGGGATGAAGCTCTTGGGTTAGGGCCCAACCCAAGCTGCCCAACACCTCTTGCTTTTTACTTATATGTTTTTGCTTCAGTTCATGAGTTAATTTCTGTTACATAGATCCATTTTACCTTGTTTAGAAAAGGTTGCTTTTGATGGTTTGCATAGCTGCTTTTTGTCTTAGTTGATGAAGTAGGTTAATACAAGGATAGGCTAAGATTCAAAAAGGCCAAAAACAAGCCCTAATCTTCTTTCTCCCTTCCTGGGACCATGATTTGAGGTCAAGGCACATTGCTGACACCAAAAACATAATTTTGCTTCTTCCATGCAATTTCTAGTGTGATGATTTGATTTGAAAAGTTAAAGGGTTGCTTCAGATTCATTTTGCCAAGATTATTTCCTATTTCTGTAATAAATCTCTTTGCAAGATTTTATATTCGTAAGGTATTGTTCAACACTTTATCTTTCTAGGTCATAAATTAGGTTAACAAGAGATATGGTTTTGTTTTCTTGGTGCAGCTAATACTTCTCTTGCTTAGTTTCAGTAGTTAGATGTGCAGATATCTTAAAACACACCTCGGCTCACAATACATCAATAAATCAGCTAGCATCATCTCATTTCTCATAGGTTTCACAAGTCATTCACAGTCCTTGACGAATTTGCCCTAATTTCTGCACTTTTCCCATAAGCTTTCCTCTCGTTATTTGAACAAATCCAACCATCATTTTCTTTCTTGATCCTCCTTGTTAAGCCCCAGACACCTCAACACATCCCTCTAGTCTTCAGCTACCCTTTCCCACCATTTTTCCACTCTTAAAACCTCTAAAACTAGCTCTCAGCATCCTCCTGTAGATCCTCTTGTAGATTCCTTGCAGCCTCCTGTAGAATTTCCTGTGAGTGATTTTTTGAAGTGTGATTGCAAGGGAAGTCTTCATAAAGTTACCAGAGGCTTATTAGGACCCCTCCACACCTTCTTACACCTCTGCAAGAACCAAATCTGCCTTCCTTCACCACCAAACCCCTGCCACAGTCACAAACAAACAAAATCTCATGCATAACAATTTCACATAAAACACATAAAAACACAAAAATATGTTCTTTTCTCATTTTCTTCTAGCAATAGCTTAAATAGATATGATTTACCTTTTCAGTAGTCAATGGCACACATTTCATCATTTTTCATCTCTTTTTTTGCAAAAGTAGGGTTAGTTGGAAAAATTAGGGTTTGCTAGGGTTTGCGTTACATTCCAGTTTTCTTTCTCTTTCTGAAAATAGAATAGTCTTTGTAGAATTAGATTTTTTTCATCACAGTTAAAGGCTTCTTCTGGAAACTCATAGAAGTTGGCTTGATCTCCTAGTGATCTTGCGCCAGCTGACCGAGTGACAACCTGCAGTAAGAGCTAGTACTTGTGCATATAGCATTGTCGCTTCCAAGTTTGTTATGAACTACCAGGTTGATAAAAGTAAAGTAGGAAGCCCCAGGAGTTGCAGCATTATTGTTGCAATACTGGTGCTCACCAGCGGGGGAGTCATAGGGGGTTTTAGGGGTACAGGTAACCCCACTCTATGGGGCTCGAAAATTTTGGTTTTGGACCCTATGTTAGGTTGGGCGGACCTACCTATGGTTTTGTGCATGTATTTTGCACATGGTATGGAACCAATGGTTTTTGGTCCATGGTTTTGGACGCGATGGTTTTTGGTCCATGGTATTGGATGCTTCGGCATGTATAAATATGTATTATAACATTTAAAAAAGCGTAATGAAAAATCAAACTGGTAGTCCCGGTTTTGGGATCCAGTGGAAATCTCTGTGTATATGCATTTTATGTGTTATGCTCTCGCATTGTTTATTTTATGTGTTTTAGAATTCGTATGCAGGTAATTTCTGTATGGGGTTAAAACCTACAATGTAAATTCTCCGCATTTTGTGGTCACGGAATGTGAAGATATCAAGAGTCAAAAAGGGTTTTTTCCCTTAGTTTAGATAGGTTGTGTCGGCTTGATGAGATCTACCCTTAGTTCATGGACCATGGGATTATATAAAAATAAGTGTTAGAAGAGTTTTTAGGAAAAAATCATAAGGGGAGTCATTGATGAGTATGTGAAGAGCTAAGAGCGAGAGTCTTGGCATAAGAAATAGGCTCTGCAGCTAAGTGTGCACAAGCCTAGGGTAGAAGTCCACAGTTGAGTGCACGGACCCCTGCAGCTATGTGCGTAGGGAAGTTAGATTATGTACTAGAAATCTGAGTCATCAATAAAGAGAAGTGTTCTAAAATCACTGTGTATTTTACTTCTGTCAATTGCATGCGATTATGTTATGTTAAGCACTGGGTTTATGTTTTATTGCTAATTTGATGCACGAATCTATATGTTTTCCTCTATTATATGAATGCAAGTAGAGATAAATGTTTACACAAAGTAATATTAATTGCATGGTAGAGTTGGAAAACACTTAAGATAATTCGTGAAACTATACAGCAAAGTAGTTACAGAGGCGGGTAAGTGTTTGAATCGCTTGTTAGGGTTATGTGAAGGACAATCTCAGACCTTCGTGATGGGTCTAAAAGACTAATAAATAAGTACATCAATAAGCCCTAGAGGCTTATCAATTTGCGTGAAGGCAGTGTTAAAGTGTAAAAATGACATCACAACCATCTCAAGGTGCGGAAATTTGATTCCAACATCTCCCATACTGCTTCGGGTGAGACTTCAGTCTGCTCTCCGTGGATTGATGCCGAAAGGACCAGTAGTGTAGGGATTTGCTTGGATGACTAATGTTGAACCTAGGTCAGGGTCCATTAAGCCAACAAATACCATGGGAAAAAACCATGGATGTTCATATATCTAGAGACATAATACCATCAATATCTTGACTGAGTCAAGTTTACTAGAACAACCCTAACAATCCCCCTCTTAAACTTGACTCTGAGAGATTGACTTTGTCTCATTCATTTTTATTGTAGTCCATATAAAAAAGTTTCCATCTAACGAATTACATGGGTAACTACCCATTGTATCTGCCAGTTATCTAGGATACATTTTCGCATACATGGTTTAGCAACCATATCATGTGAGATCTCACATTTCCCCCTCAATCCAACATAACAATACCCATGTCACCTTTGTATCTCTCTAAGTGGTCCATTCCACATCTTGATAACTCCATGCGCCACTTTCACTACATGTATGCATGGGCATGCTCTTAAGGTCTTATAACTATGCGTGCTCTCACGCAACTTGTCATAGGTCATGCAAATTTCTAGGGAAATGCCTTCCTATCACAAGATTTTACAACTTGAACCAAAACTCTTAAGATATTCACACATCACACACCAACACTTTCATTTAAATCATCCCCATTTTCATTTTGTTCATCTCTATTATTTTCATCCATCTTATCTATCTCTCATTTTTTTTCCTTGCTCGATCTATACTTTCGCTTCTAAATCCATTCATCATTCAACTATTCCATATGTTATCCACTAAAGATCACATTCTTGACCATGTCAAAATCTTGACCATAAAAAATTTCATTTCATTATCGTAACATCCATAATACCACCCTCCATTTTCACGAGCTTTGTCATATGTCAACTCCATACTTCAACATTTGCTCCACTCCAACACAACAACCACACAACCATTTTATTCACTCGCAACTCATCCATTGTTGGTGCAAGTGAGCGTAATAACCGTATACGACAGGAGAAATTCTCATGCGGCAGTGTTGGAAAGGCGGAGGAGACAAAGCATGAATTCACACACAGATCCACAAGTATTGATCACACAAAACATGATACTTATAATGAACCCGGTGAAGGGTATTTATCATTTTCAAACTAGTGACTTGCCTAAAATATGTTGACATGCATCCACATGCAATCACTCAATCACTCAGTTAACTGACTCTTTAATTTTAGCCAACTCCTCATATAGGAGTAATTATCTTATTTTAACGCTCCCCCTTAATTATGACTGCTAAACTAAAACTTGACTCATGACAACTCAAACATGACTGCTGGTCTATGTATCAGCTAAGCTTACAACACCCAAGTTTCTTCTATGAAACTCAAACACATCTTGGGCTAATGACTTAGTAAATATATCATCCAATTGATCACTAGATTTACAATGCTTCCAGTGAACTCCATTGCTCACAAATCTTTAATAAAGTGATATCTAGTATCAATATGCTTGCTCTTATGATGAAACACATTATTCTTGGATAGTGCAATTCCTGAGGTGTTGTCACAATATATTGTTGTTGATCCTTGTTTTTTCTTCTTGAGTCCATCAAATACTCTTCTTAACCAGACTCTTTACATGTTGTTGATGTCGTTTCTACATATTCTACTTACATATTCTACTTTTGCTGACAAAAGTGTCACAATGCACTGCTTCTTAGATGCCCATGAAATTACACCTGAAACAAGATGGAACACATAACTAGAAGTGCTCTTCCTTTCATCAAAACTTCCTACAAAATCACTGTCTGTGTATCCAATCAAATTTTTCTTTTTTGTGCTTGCATACATTATGCCACAATCTCTAGTTCTTGCTATGTATCTCTGAATTCTTTTTCCTGCACTCCAATGTGTGTCTTTTGGAGTCTCCATAAATCTAAAAATCAAACTCTCCTTGTATGATATCCATTCTTGTAGATATGAGATACATGAGGCTGCCAACCAATCTTTTGAATAGAGTTGGATTGACATGTGATCCTACATCATCATTGCTTAACTTTGTACCTGTTGCAACTAGTGTAGGGACAGGTTTGCAATTTTCCATCTTGAATCTTTTCAACAAATCTTTGGCATATTTATGTTGACAAATAAAAACTCCCTTTTTAGATTGCTCAACTTATATTCCAAGAAAATATTTCATGAGACCAATATCTGTCATCTCAAATTATTTCATCATGGCTGCTTTAAATTCATCTATCTCAAAATCACTTGTAAAAATCATGTCATCAACACATAAGCAAACAATCAAAATTTGTCCATGCTCATTTACCTTTGTGTACAAGGCAAATTCAATGTTACTTCTACAAAATCCATTTTTAATCATGTAGCTTTCAATTCTGTTATACCAAGCTCTAGGTGCTTGCTTCAGGCCATAGAGTGCTTTCTTCAACCTGTAAATTTCTCTTCGTTACTTTCAACTTCATATCCTAGAGGTTGCTACACATAAATTTATTCTTTTAGAATTCCATTCAAAAAGGTTGATTTCACATCCATCTGGTATACTTTCCACTTGTTTCGAGCTGTTGTGGCTATAATTGCTCTTACAGTATCCAATCTGGCTACTGGAGCAAACATTTCTCCAAAATCTATTCCCAATTGCTGCGAGAATCCTTTTGCTACAATTCTAGCTTTAAATCTGTCAATTTCACCTTTCTCATTCAACTTTGTCTTGTACGCCCACTTCACACCAATGATATTTTTGTCCTTTAGCAAATCAACCGAATCCCATGTATCATTCTTTTCAATAGCTTCAATTTCTTTATCCATGGCTTGCACCCAATTTTCATTTATGATTTCTTCTTCAAATGAAGAAGGTTGGAATGACAACAATGCAAAATTTGAACTAGCATCCAAATGATCATAAATATATTTTAGACTTCTCATATTTCTCTTACCATTGCTTGATTCATCACCTGAATGATTTTTGGGATAATCTCGATCTGTTGATCTTCTTGAAGCTCCATGCTGCTCTAAAAATCTTGGAATCCTTATTGGTGTGTCTCTGTTTGGTGTCTTCACTTGTGATTCGTGCTGCTCCTTTTCTGCTACATCATCTTCTTCCATCAATGGCACTTGTGCATCAATTGTTTTTTCTACAGTTCCATTTCATGACACTTGTTCTCTGGACACAACATCTCTGCTAATTATGGTCTTCTTTGTAACACAGTTATACAATTTGTAAGCTTTTGATTGCTCACTATAACCAGTAAATACACATTTTTCACTTTTATCATTGAATTTGCCTCTTCGCTCTTTAGGCACATGTGCATAAACTACACATCCAAACACTCTTAGATGAGATACGCTGTAATACATACCTAACCATGTTTTTTCTGTACTCTATTCATCTCACTCTTTGTAGGAGATCTAATGATTGCATAAATAACACATGCAACTGCTTCTGTCCAATACTCATTAGACAAGTTTCTTCCTTTCAAAATGCTTCTTACCATGTTCATAATTGTCCTGTTCTTTCTCTCTGCTACACCATTCTGCTTTGGTGTGTACCTGGTTGTAAATTTTCTTCTGATTCCATGTTGTTTGCAGTAATAATGGAATACCTTTGAATCATATTCTCCACCGTGATCTGACCTCAATACCTTTCTCTGTCGATCACTTTGGTTCTCTACTAAGGCTTTGAATTCCTTGAACCTTGCTAAAGTTTCAAACTTCTGCTTCAACAAGTAAACCCAAGTCTTTCTACTATAATCATCAATGAATGTGATGAAGTAACAACTTCCACCAATCGATTATGTCCTCATAGGTCCACACAAGTCTATATGCACTAGCTCAAGAGGTTGCTTTTCTCGGTATGCAACTCCTTTTGGAAAACTTTCACAGTGTTGCTTTCCCAAGATGCAACACTCACAAGTATTAGCATGTTATTTGATGGGATGTAATCTTCTGACCATTTGTTTTTGCTGCAACAATCTTAAACCTGAAAAGTGCAAGTGTCCAAACCAAAAGTGACATAACCAATCATCATGAGAACATGCAATTGTAAAAGAACTGACCTGACCACTGTAATTCATAATGAGAGGAAAGAGTTTGTTCCTCGTCATCTGCACCTTTTCTATCAGTTGTTTTCTTGGGGGCTTGTCATATATAACACACTCTTGACCTTGAAAGATAACTTTGTATCATTTTTGTGTCAATTGACCAACACTTATCAAATTATGTTTGAGACTAGGAACATAATATACCCCTAGGATTATCTTTGGCTTCTCCTTCTTGGTTGGAATGTTGACCACTCCTTTCCATCTACTTCCACATTCTTCTCAGTCCCCAACTTTACCTCTATTTTCACAGATTCATCGAAATTTGCAACCAAATCCTTCTTGCCTGTCATGTGGTTACTGCAACCACTATCTAACATCCACACACTAGAAAAAGGTTCATGCATGGTATGGCAAGATAGAAACATGGATTTAGTACTCTCTGTAGTGACATTAGCTCTCTAGTTCCCTTAATCAGTTATCTTCTTCCTACATTCACAAGCATAGTGACCAAATTTATTACAATAATAATATCTCACCTTTGATTTGTCAACTCTTTGATTATTGTTGAAGCTTCTATAGTTGCTTCCACTTTCATGTTCATGCTCTTCTCGGCCATCTCTCTAACCACCACATCTTCTGCTTCATCCTCTGCCTCTCGTTCTACTTTTGCCTCAACCTTTTTCTCTTGAAATAGAAACTTGACTTTTGAAAGCAGTCTCTAAAGTGGAATCCTTATTTCTATATATCCTTGCCTCATGTGATAGAAGTGATCCCTACAACTCATCAATTGTTAATGATTCACATTACTTGGCTTCTTCTATGGCTGCTACCACAACATCAAATTTGATAGACAAATATATTAGGATCTTCTGAACCATTGTTTGATCTTTAATGTCTTCACCATATATTTTTAATTGATTTACAACAGTTATGACTGATTCATAAAAGAATCAATGTCCTATGTCTCCTTCATCTACAGACTTTCAAAATCTCTCCTAGTATTTTGCAACTAAATAATATTGACTTTGGCCATACCTGTATAGTTTGTCACCAAAGTATCTCACGCTACTTTTGTTGAAGACATGATCATAATCTTCTGGAACATTTCTCAATCCACTCCCTACTGGATAAGCTGCAACGCTTGTGCATTCTTCTTCTTGAATTTCTTCCATTGTTCTCTCTCTGTATTACTGAGAGCTTGCTCTTCTACTTCATTCTTAGGTTCTGTAAACCCAAACTGGACATAATATCAAATATCATGTGCCTGCAACATAGTCACCATCTTAATGGCCCACACATCATAATCTTTCCCTACAAACAGTGGGAACTGGGGCTGGAAATTTGAGAAAGCCATCTTTCTTAAAAAATTTCTCTTTGAAAAAACCTTAAAACTCGCCTTTTGTAACATTTTCAAAAAAAAAAACCCTTTCAATAAAAACCCTAAGTTTTCTTAATTTAAAAAAAACACTTTTGCAAAAAAAAATCCTTTTGAAAAACTCTTAATTTTTTTTTATATATAAATAATCTTTTAAAAAAATCTTTATATATATAAAACAATAAAACCTTTATATAACCTTTTAAAAACAACCTTGCGTATTAAAAAGGGAGTCGTTGCGGGGAATTTCCGATGGCCAAAAGTGACCGAATCCGGGCAAAAAAAATTCAAAAAACCTTGCAGTAACAATTTTTGAATAATGTTTTTGATGGTGGAAATGAATTCAGCACCATCAAAAACTTTTAAGGCACCCAAAATATTGAAGTTTAACAGCTATAATTTTGATTTAGAAAAATTCCGACCAGATTTTATCAAAATATGACTAGAATTTCCATAATTTTCGAGACAAAAAAACAACTTTTAAGGCACCCAAAATATTGAAGTTTGACACCTATAATTTTGATTTAGAAAAATTCCCATCGGATTTTATCAAAGTATGACTAGAATTTCCATAATTTTCGAGGCAAAAAACACTTTGATTAAACTACAACATTTAAAATAATGTGTACTTTGAATAAACATGTGACCTTTTATAACTTTTCGTTTCCTTTAAAAAACAAAAAAAACAAAAACAAAAACAAAACTACCCACATGAATATGACAAAGGTACTCCACGTGAATTTTCTAATTTAAAGTACGCCATTGAAAACTTCAGGAACTCCTTTGAAACATCAAAGAATAGTTCACGTTGTATGCGTGCTAACGCTCCTCATTGCAGTTCCAAATGCATGCTAACACCCCTCACGAAAATGAAGACCTGGTTTGTCTCGTAACGCTGTTCAATCACCATTTACCAGTAGGAGTAATTCTTATTTTAATAGTTGGATCGTCATTTCCATTTCCATCAACTTTTTTTTACACTTTTTCACTATTGTTGAAATGTAATTCCAACTGCAGCATTTATTGCAACGCTGTTTTGCAAAACCACCAGTCCATTCCCCGCACCGCCTTTCGCCAAAAGTTGTTTTTCCCCAGGAGGATCCGATTACATCCAGCTACCGACGTGTGTCCACAATACAGTTTCAAAACCACTCATTCCCCAGCCGGTAAAGTTCAGCAGATAGGGACCTCTGGGGGATTGCATACAGTCGTTCGATTAAATCAATGGTCGCGTACAGGCCTACACCAGGAGCAATTTAATACTTGACGTGACGTGAAAGTTTATTGACAACCATCGTTTTTTTTGGTAAATTAATTAATGTGAAATTTTTTATGACCGGAGAATGTAGGTGAAAACTTTTAATTTTATTATTTTGTTTTAGAATTCACGGATGTAAATTTTGTTTTACACGGCACAAAGTAAAACAAAAATGTTTTGGTTTTTTTTTTTTGTTGTTCAATGTAATGTAATGAAAGTGGAGGCGCAGCAACGCGATAAGGAAAAGGGGAAGAAAGAACAGAGTGCGAATGACTGTATGAAATTTTTTTTGGTTGAAATGTATGTAACAACAGAGCATATGTAAAGAAATTTTACACAACAGTATAATTTTGTGCAAGAAGAAACAGATTTTTTTTGTGTGTGGAAGTTCTTGGTGAATCCCTCTGAGAGAGAGGAAGAAATATGTATCAGGCACTTTTATTAATGAATACAAGTTTTATTTCTATGTGGAAAACTTTGTCTGTCCAGAAAACAATTTTTGCTTCCCTGTGTTAAGATCCTGTGCAAAACAGAGTATCATTCTCTATTCAGTAATTGTTTGAAATTACCAGAAATTTCCAACATGGTATCAAAGCTTGTCCAGGCTCTTTGAAGGTGTCAAAGAAGCTGAAGGAAGGATTTCTTGCTACAACAGCTTCTCCAGCAGATTGAAGACTCAGTCAAAAAAAATCCAAGGTATTTCTCAAGTTTTTTTTTGTGTTGCTGTTGAAGGCAGTTAGTGATTTTTAAATACACAGTCAAGGATTTTGAAGCATAGTTTAGAGAGCAAGAATGGCTAGCACCAGCACTAGCATGGGTATCTGTAATACTCAGCTCCCACAATTTAATGGAAAAAACTATGACTATTGGGCAATAACCATGAGAGCCATGTTTGCCTCACAAGACTTATGGGAATTTGTTGAGGATGGATTTGAAGAACCAGTAGATGAAAATGAGTTTAACAATTTAACTCAGGTAAAGAAAGATCTGTTGAAGAGCTATAAGAAGAAGGATTCTAAAGCCCTCCTCTTCTTATATCAAGCAGTGCATGAGAGTGTGTTTCCAAGGATAGCAGCAGCCATGACATCCAAAGAAACATGGAAAACTCTCAAGATAGTCTATCAAGGCATGGAGAAAGTGAAGACAGCAAAACTACAGTTGCTGAAGAGAGATTTTGAGAATCTATGCATGAAGGAGTCAGACAATATTGACTCATTCTTCACACATGTGATTAGCTTGGTCACACAGATAAGGTCTCATGGAGAGATTCTTGAAGAAAGGAGAATTGTAGATAAATTATTGAGAGTCCTACCCTCAAATTTTGATGTGGTTATCACCACCATAGAAGAGACAAAGGATCTCACAAATTTCTCAGTTGATGAACTACATGCATCATTGATAACACATGAGCAGAGATTGAGTAGAAATGAAAACTCATCTCTAGAACATGCCTTTAAGACCCAGATGTCTTTTGGAAGAGGAAGAGGTCAAGGCAGAGGAAACAAGAGAGGAAGAGGTAGAAGCCAAAACAGAGGTGGAAGAAATAGTCCAGCAAACACTCAAGGAAAAGGCAACAATCCAAATCAGAACCAAGGCCAAGGCAACAGCGAACAAAGTGGACAACATCATGCTCAAGGACAAAGGTATGAAAAATCCAATGTCCAATGTTATTATTGTAAAAAATATGGGAAATATGTGAATGAATGTAGGAAGAAACAACATGATATGAGTAATAGAACTAGTGCAAATATCACTAGATAAAATATCAGCCAAGATAATGTGTTGTTAGCTTGTAATATGGCTGAAACAAAGAGTGATGATATATGGTTTCTAGACTCCGGTTGCAGTAACCATATGACAGGAAACATAGCCCTGTTTTCTAAGTTAGATTAGAGTGTGAAGTCACAAGTCACACTTGGGACTGATAATAAAGTTTCTGTTATGGGAAAAGGAGAAGTAAAAATCTTTACAAAGAAAGGTGAAAAGAAAACCATAGCAGATATCTATTATGTTCCTAGAATGAAATGTAACCTCTTAAGTATTGGACAACTTGTTCAAAAGGGTTACAATGCTTTCTTTGAGAATGATGTGTGCACCATCATGGATAGAAAACCCAGTAAACTATGTATTGCTAAAGTGAAAATGACAAGGAACACGATGTTCCCTCTCAGGATAAAAGCAGTTTTCAAAGATGGGGTAGAAATTGCAGCAGTTACACAAGAGGCTTTCCAAAGCGAACCAAAGGATGAAAATTGGTTGTGGCACTTGAGATTTGGGCATCTCAACTTTGGAGGTCTTAATTTGTTGAACAGAAAAGGAATGGTAAGAGGATTACCATTGATAGAAAAACCAGACAATCTTTGTGAAAGTTGTATCTTGGGAAAACAACACAGAGAAAGTTTTCCATCAGGGAAAAGCATAAGGGAAAAAGCACCCTTAGAGATTGTCCACTCAGATGTATGTGGACTGATGCAAACTCCATCACTTGCAGGCAGCCAATATATACTAACATTCATTGATGATTTCACTAGAAAAACTTGGGTTTATTTCATGAAGAACAAAAGTGAAGTGTTTGAAAATTTTCGAAATTTCAAAGCATTTGTAGAAAACCAAAGTGGGCTGCATATCAAAGTTCTAAGAACTGATAGAGGAGGTGAGTATATCTCCAAAGAATTTCTATGGTTTTGTAGAGAAAATGGAATTCATAAATAGTTTACCACTAGGTACACTCCGCAGCAAAATGGTGTTGCTGAAAGGAAGAATAGGACAATCATGGATATGGCGAGGAGTATGTTAAAGGCAAAGCATTTGCCAAATGATTATTGGGCTGAAGCTGTACACTGTGCAGCGTACATTTTGAATAGATGCCCTACAAAAGCAGTCATGAACAGAGTGCCAGAAGAAGCATGGAGTGGGACAAAGCAAGGAGTCACCCACATGAAAGTTTTTGGATGTGTGGCCTATGCACACATTCCAAATCAACTAAGGAAGAAGTTGGACAGCAAAGCAGAGAAATGTATTTTCATTGGATATAGTGAGGAATCCAAAGCTTATAGGTTGTATAACCCATCCACCAAGAAGCTTATTGTGAGTAGAGATGTTCAGTTCATTGAGGA
>APFE030699210.1:0-18171 GCA_000404065.3 Pinus taeda | reverse complement strand
AACAAGAAGGTATTGATATTTTAATCATAAGTTTGTATGTTGATGATCTATTGTATATGGGTAGTAGTTCTAAGATGAATGATAAATTCAAAGTTGCTATGATGAATGAATTTGAGATGAACGATCTAGGCATCATGAAATATTTTCTAGGAATGGAGGTTTATCTAAGTAAGGATGAGATTTTCATTTGTGAGACAAAGTATGCACAGGATATGTTAAATAAATTTCATATGCTTGATTGTCATCCATCCCCTACTCCAAGTGCTCATGGAGAGGTGTTATGTAGAGATGATGGTGTTGATTTAGTTGATGAGAAAACTTACAAAAGTATTGTGGGGAGCTTGATATTTCTAATCCACACAAGGCCTTATATTACATATTCAGTTTCACTTGTTTCAAGATATATGACAAATCCATCTGAAATACATATGAAGGCAGCCAAGAGGATTTTAAGGTATGTGAAAGGCACTCTAAATTTTTGTATTCATTACTACTCTTCTGAAAAGTTCAATCTTGTTGGATTTAGTGATTTAGATTGGGGAGGTAGTCTTGATGACTGTAATTCCACATGTGGAAATTGTTTCTCTTTTCGTTCTGGTTTGATTACATGGAGCTCAAAAAAACAAAGCATTGTTGCCCTCTCATCCACAAAAGCGGAGTATGTTGCATTTAGCAGGTACACAAGGTCTTTGGCTCATAAAAATTTTGGAAGAAATTGGAGAAAAACAAGTTCACCCTACAATGATTTATTGTGATAATGTAAGTGCCATCAAGTTAGCAAAGAATCCAGTTCATCACACCATGACAAAACATTTTGACCTGAAATATCACTTCATTAGAGATTTGGTGCAGAAGAAGGATGTTGAATTAAAGCATAACTAGCATATATCTTCACCAAAGCAGTGGCAAAAGATCAGTTTTTGGCAATAAGAGATAAGATAGTAAATCCTCCTTAATCATTAAGGGGGAGTGTTAGAATTAATGCTTAATTAGTTATGTAAAATGCTGACAAAGTAGCGAGCATATTTTGTGTTCACTGCAAAAATAAATGAGCAGATTGTTAGGGATTAAAGCAGCATATTGTTAGGGTGGTCAGATGGAAAGTGATAGAAATTAGTTGTAATTGCAGTATAATTATTCCAGAGTTGATTTTAGTAATAGTTTTACTATTTAATAATGTAGTTAACACTTGAATCAATATATGAGATTTGCAGCAGTTTCTAGCTCACAAAGTCACTTTGTTTTTTAATTGTTTTATCTATATTTTTTTTATATGTATTGTTCTTCATAGTAATGTTGGCTTCTTAATTTGCTTGAAATAATTCATTTCATATTCAACAATTATGTGATTTGAATGAGTCATAATGTTAAATAGGAACAATTTAAGAAATTTGATATTATTGGCACTTGTTGTTGAGTAATTTTATTATTAATTATAACTTAGTGTTAGGGTCATAGATGTAAACATGGTTTTTCCATGGTGATAAATCCATTTCCATCATTAAAAGACTATTCAAACAAAGGCAGTAACCTTCAACCATTTATTATATTTTTAACTGACCCTACATGTTAATATTTATAAACAAACATTTAATCCACTATACCATTGCCCCATAATGGACTAATGAGCCCCCATGTTAATGTTTATAAACAAACATTTAATTCACCATACCATTGCCCCATAATAGGCTAAAAAAGCCATTTGCCCTCAATATATCTAGTTGCATTAAAATGATTCCACTCATTCCTAAGAATTCTTAAATTTGACAACTTGTTTATAAATAATGTTTTGTAAGAATCAAATATTTAAATATAACAAGTAATGGATTCACCAATTTTCTTATTTCGAATTTTATTTTTATTTTTTTACAAGAAATTTATTCAACCATCAAAATATATATATAATATTATACTTATATATATAATATATATCAAAATCCAGTTATGTTATCTAAACTTTTTGACTGCATCAAGTACATTTTTAAAAATTACAAATATAATATAAAATGTTTATTTAAATATTCTCTTATTTTATTTAAATATTAAATTGATTAAGTCAAAAAGTTTCATTAATAATTATAATTATTAAATATTTAATTGCAATTTCAAATTTTTTAAATATTTTAATTATTATTATGTGATTTGAGTGACTCACAATGTTAAATAGGAACATTTTAACAAATTTGATATTACTAGTTGATTCATAATTTTATTATTAATTATAAATAATTATAATTATACCTTAGTGTTAGGGTAATAGATGTAAACATGATTTTTTGATGGTGCTAAATCCATTTAGGCCATTAAAAAATTATTAAACACTCTAAAAGTTTAGTGCAACTAATGACTCTAGGGCTTTCTATAGGCAAGGCCATAACCTTTAACCATTTATTATATTTTCATCTTAGCATGCATGTTAATATTTATAGACAAACATTTAATCCACCATACCATTACTCAATAATGGGCTAACTTAGCCCCCATTTGCTTGCTTGCTTGCTCTATAACATTTTACAATGTGATAATGCAAAATTTAATGATAGAAATTTACAAGTATTGAACCTACCATCTAGTTTTTAATATAAAAAATATATATCAAGGAACATTGGCTTGTTGGAATCTTGAGAAAAAAGAGAATAAAGGAGCTGTTACAGATCTGTAATAAAATTTTAAAGCGTGTTACAGTCAACAGCAACAATAATTGAAAACTCTTTCACAGACGACTGTTTCAGCACTATCCCTTCCACAGACGACTGTTTCAGCACTATGCTCCTTACTACTCTAATCTTCAGGTTCTCCAGCGGTAATCTTAAGTGCCGTGATAGCTTGCCCGATGTCAGAGTTTTCGTCATAACATACAACATATTGCAACATATATCAATATGGATCAATATTGTAGATAAACAAAAACCTAAACCTAAATATATGAAGAAGGATTCAGGAAACAAACCGGAGGCACTGAAATCCAATTTCCTCCTCGCCATTCTTGAGCAGGACGCAAGTCGGATGGAGGAAAGGCAGTCAAAATACATGTGTGTGAGAAGGAAACCTCCCAGAGGTTATTATTACCTTCAGAGGCTATGAAGCTAGGCCACCAGCAATTACTTTCTCTAGCCTCTACTGCCATTCCAGGGAAGAAATCTACTGGTAGTGTTGTGCGTGGCGGAATGGGTATTACGTGACTAAGAACCACCTCCACCAACAAATTTCCCCCTCCCTTATAGATTTCTTAACCTTTCACAGAGACTTTTCATTAGTTTTTAAGATCTTTAAATTTATCACACAAATATTTCCGTTAATGCTTCTAACGACTCCTTCAACCCATGAACTTTTAGATCCTTCCACATCACAATACACCTCGAACTCTACTTGCATTCCTTCTTTGACAACCATTTTCCTGTAAATTAATTCCATGACACAAATAAATATTAAATTTCTAAAGAAATTCTTTGGCCTAAATTACATGAGATTACATTTGTGAATTGGGAAAAAAATCCTCCCCTAATTCTAAAAATTCAGCTGGAAAGCCTCCTTCATATAGCCACCCAAACAAAAATTTCTAACCCTCAATTTCCAAAGTGATTTCAAATTAGCTAAAATCTCCAATCCTCTCTCTTCATTAGCGTAGGTAGGGCTCCTTTTATAATTTGAAATTGATCAAAATCCCTAACCCTCAATCCCCAACCCTTTATCCCCTCTCTCTTCATTAGTGTAGGTAGGGCTCCTTTTATAATTTGAAATTGAGCAAAATCCCTAACCCTCAATCGGCAACCCTTTATCTCCTACTTAAATGAGGGCTAGGATTATATCTTAGCCCCACTTTATCTCCAACTTAAAAGATGGCTAGGATTAAATCCTAGCCCCACTTTATCTCAAACTTAAAAGAAGGCTAGGATTAAATCCTAGCCCCATTAGGTTAACCCTATTTAAATTAATGGCTCAGATTGGATCTAAGTCACTAAAATAATTAAATATTTACGCTTTCAAATCTGTTCAACTATCTAAGAATAATTAATTCAATTAATTTATTTATTTTTACTGAGTTAAGTTTAAGAAGGAAATCTTATTAGTTGCTAGAAATTTTAAATACAAAATTAACACTTCTCATCCCAAGAAAGGGATTCTACTCCACCCAATCTATCTCACAAATGGTACCCGATATCTATATTTTTGGACATCTTTGGATATGTTTAATTGCCATAGGAAATCATTTGGGTTCCCATTTGAACACCAAATAATCTTGTGACCATTTTGTAAGGCATATGGCTTCACAACTCACTATATTATTTCATGTACGCTTTTGCTAAGTTAAGTCGTACTAAGTAGGTAATAGATGATCCTAGGTATGATGGTACTCTTCTTGTCCATTATACTCCTAACCTAATATCCATATATTTAGCCTCTAACTATACTCCACCAAGTCTAACATACAAGATTCAATACTCCAATAGATGTGTCATGTACTTGAGCAAATGTTTGAATGCTACCAAATCAACCCTCCTTGGCTCTACCATGAAATATCCAAGTGTGTTTTCAACATAAATAAGCATTCCATGCAATATTGACTAGATATTACTCTAATCACTTCCTCATCAAAGAGATTGAAGGAATATCTCACTCCTCCTCCTCATTACAAAACTATGCCCTTAATGCTAGTGCTATGGATCCCTCCTCATTCTTGAGAATATCTTTCTCTAGATCCTCTAACACTAATATATTCCACACATGCAACCTGCTAAAGGTCTTGTACCCTCTAACCTGTGAAGTATTATTGTATCAAACAAACATCCCCTTTCTTACTAAGGCTCCATTTATAATACCTTTCTCAAATGGTATGTGGACATTAAATGTATCACCAAAGATGAGAAATTGGGTCTACTCAATTTCACTCCTCTGAAATCCTACTAAGCATTCTAGTCCCCTAAAATATTTTGAGGACACATGTTTTGTAAATGCACAAATGTGTTGCAAGTATCTACCCCAAAGAACATAGGCAAATTCTTATCGTGGATCAAAGCCCTCATTGCCCACAAGAAGGCCTTATTTTTCCTTCCAATAAATCCATTCTACTTTGGATTATATGGCAATGTCAACCCTTGTTCGATTCCTCTCTCCTTACACAAATTCTCAAATTTGTTGGAGGGATACTCACTCCCATTATATCATCTAAAAAAAATTATTTTCTTCCCAATTTGGTTTTACACAAGCACCTTAAACTCTTGAAACTCACTCAACACCTCATGCAAGGCCTCTAAGAATTATGCACATGACCTTAGAGACATAATTACTATAAATGTCACATAATATAAATATCATGTCACAAAATCCATTGGCATAGGACCATACACATTAGAATGAGTCAAGTGGGACACACCCTTGGACCTTCTATCATTGAACAAAAATGTAGCACTGTGATATTTTTGAAGTGCACATCCCTTACACACTCCATCCTTATATACAATCAATTTTGAAAGACCACTCACCATATCACATACAATTCTAAAGCACTGTAGTGAAACTCACCCATCCCCTTGTTTCATAGCTCACATATGTTGCGTTATCCCCTACAATGTCACACACTGAGGAGGAGATCGAAAGAGGTAACTTCAAACCACATGCTGTTCAAAAACTAGCCGTTCTAAACAAGAGAGTGATCTCTCTAAGGGTTTCTCACTCAATGACTCGAAGAAAAATATATTTTAGGCTAGATGTATAGGTTTTGTTTGAGTGTTTGGAATTTAGGGTTTTTAGGTTGCTTGACGAGAAATGAGAGCAAGAAATGTTAAAATAGACCACCAACCTGTATTAGGAGTAGAACAATGTTAAAATGGTGTAGGAAACAACTGCAGGGGGCTCACAACCTTGGAGAGATGATGGAGCACCTCCATGGTATATGCGTAGCAGAAACATAGTTATTTGTGTAGCACAGTTTGATAACTCGAGTTATTGATGCAAAAAACTCTCTTTGTATGAAAGGATCACCTTGATTGGATGAGATGGAGTGTTGGAAAGTTGAATGAGCAAACGGGGAGTGAATGAGAGTGAGTGATGACCCTTTATAAGTGGAGAAAATTGATTTTCCCTTTGCAAAATGATAGTGGATCCACAGTAACATTTTTACTTGGACATGACACTTTAGTTTTATGATTTTATGATGGTATTTCTTTTGAGAAAATGAAATAAACAACATGAATTTAAAACCTTGGTTACCAAGTTGATCTCTACTATTCCTCATAATATGATTTGTTATAATATGATATGTTATGCCATGAGGGAGGCGTGAGAGAGTAAATCGAGCTTCCCTTTTTCCATTTGGCCTGTTAGGTTTTCGTTGAGCTTGCTCTTCAAATGCTTGACTCTAACTTAGGATACTTTGTTTATTGTGTAGTCATGCATAACCATATGCCTTGGAAAGTTATTGGCCATGTTTTCCTTCTTGAGGAGCTTCTCAAGGTGTCCATTGATCTTATCAAGCCAATATACCCTATCTCCATTGATTTCTCTAATGATTAGGTCATCTACCATAATCTGTTCTTTTGGTGGAGAAACCTCACTTTGTAGCTCAAGTGCTATCTTGGATGATCTTGTTCTTGGTCTCCCTAATGTACTTTGTTTTCCTTTACCTTTTAACACTTTCATTTTAGCCACTGCTTTCGCCCTTGCATCTTCCTTCCTTGAAACAACTCCCCATTTATCTTGGATCATTTGGTTCACTTTCAATTGCATATTCTCTTGCTACAAGAATGTTATTAGAGTATTTACCTCTACCAATTTTCCTTCCAATCTCTTGATCTTAGCCTCCTTATCCCTTATGATCTCATCTTCAATTCTATCCTAATATACTTTCTCCATATCTGACATATTTGTACCTCGATGAGAGGACTCCTCATGCTTTGAGAAAATTGTTTGTTCACATGTTGTAGGCTTGGCCCTTTCAACAATCCTTTGAGAAAACACAAGCCTATCACCTCTCGCATATGTCTCAAATACTTCTACCCTGTCCTTCGTCTTGGTTGGTCTGCTTGAAGAAGCAACCTCTTACCGCACTCATGAGCTTGAAGGTGTTTTTTCACCACTAGACCTAGGAGAAGAATATGGAGGAAAAGATCAACTTGAAAAGTGATCCCAAGAGAGATTTTCTTGTGCTAACTCATGAAATGCTAGCACTTTCACTAGTCCATGATGAAACAAACTAGTATGGTGATTCTCTCTGAGCTTTTTCACCTTTTCTCTCATTTTAATCACACTTTTGTACAAATAATGAGACAAATTGATTTGCTGAACATTAGTGAAATTCATCAAAAGCTTCATGTGTTACTTATACACCCTAGAATATCTACTCTCACATGTGAATTTCTTCATGATCATTTCATCAGAGGGGTATATCTATCCAAAAAATGCTTGAATGGAAAAATATATGTTGAAGCTACCTTGTATGGTTCCTTTAGGTACTTCTTGTAATTTTGAAGGTCAAGGTCTTCTCTCTTCAACCAAATCTCTCGAGCATTTGGAATCCCTGCAGCTGCAGAGATAATTTTGCATGAAACATTGAATTCAGCTCATGCTATGGTCACTTTGTTCTTTTTAAGTTTGGTGGCAAAAGAACTAGTCCATTGGTCATTATACTCCAATTCTTCAATTCTTTGGAAAAATGTAATACAATGTGCATCTTCAAATGATCTTATAATGAAGGGAGATGAGTAGACCTCATGGGTTGATGTAGGTTCATGTACGGTCACATGTCCACCCCTATGCTTTGTTCATAGTTTTCAGATTCCATGTCAACATTTAGCTCTTAGGATAGAAACTTGGGTTTGACTATGAGAAAACACGCAATTGTCAATAAATGTGAAGGAGTTTTAGGGAAATGAGGGGGATAGGGATATGAAAAAATTCCAAGAAAATTTGGGGGGATAGTGAGGGAGTTTAGGAAGTTAAGAAAAGTGGAATTACAGGATTTGGGTGAGTGGAAGGTTTCCAAATAAGGAAAAGAGAGTCGTGTAGTTTAAAAGGTGTAGTTTATCCACGGTTTAGGTAGAATTGATGAATTTTGAGAGTTGATTTGATGGAGAATGTCTAGGAGGGTTAGTTTAGGATATATGATGGTGTAAAAATATATGGATATAGGTTTTAGCAGCACTTTGACATGAAAGTAATGAAAACCTTGTTAACTATATTCCAAAAACCCGAGGAAGTAGACATGAGGCATAACAAGCACAACTTAGAGGAATGAGACAAGATTTAAACCTTAAGATAGACCACCAACATGTATTAGAAGTAGAACAATGTTAAAATGATGGAGGAAACTATTCAGGGTGATCAAAACCTTGGATAGATAATGGAGGAGCTTTGTGGTATATGCATAGTAGAAACATAGTTATTTGCGTAACACAGTTTGAGAACTCGAGTTATGGGTGAAAAAAACTCTCTTTGTATGACATAATCGCCTTGATTAGATGAGATCGAGTGTTGGAAAGTTAAATGGGCAAATTGGAAGTGAATAAGAGTGAGTGATGAAACTTTATAAGTGGAGAAAATTGATTTTCCCTTTGAAAAATGATAGTGGACCAACCATAATGAGTATTTCAAAAATAGTGGGAGTTAATTTAGTGCATTTTGGATGGAGACTTGGCTAAGGAGGAGGAAAAAAAACAGGAGCATGCGGTGATAGTTCAGAGGATAGCAGAGACAGTTTCTGATGGAGGGAAGCAAAGGAGGGATCTTAGCTCCCTTCTACAAGGATGCGGTATCCAGCAAAGGCAAAACAATGGAGTTAAACAACAAAGATGTCGTTGGGGAAAAAAACAGAGATGATGATAAGGGGACAGAGGGGACTAAGATCAAGCTAAACAGTAGCATAAGGGACAAGGAGGAAGAAGACAAAACTCTTGGTTCACAAAACCAAGGTAAAAGGGACCATGCAAGCCTAAATTTGAAATCACTCCAAGAGTAATATTAAATGATCCTGCTCTGCAAGCAGACAGAGAACACATGGCGAACTATGCCATTGTTTGTAAATGCATGGGACTATGGCCCACTGAAAAACCTTTACAAATGTGGATCAAGTATCATTGGAAGCCCAAAGGAAGCATTGACCTACATCTTGGGTCAAAGGGATTCTTCACACCGGTGTTCTCAAACGTTGAAGACAAAGACAGAATATTCGAAGGAGAACCTTACTTTTATGCAACAGCTTGTCCCTATATGAGGCCTTGGATGATGAACTTCATCCGAGAGCAGGAGACCTTCACCTCAGTTCCAGTATGGGTAAGGCTATATTCTCTACCTCTTGATTATTGGTAAACGGAATCACTAGGAGCTATTGGTAATAAAGTAGGACGTTTTGTCAAAGTTTCTGAAGCCAGAAGAAGAGGGAAATATACTTCCTTTGTAAGAATATGTGTGGAAATGGATCTATCAGAAGCTCTTCCGGATGAGGCTAATTTGGAAGTTTTTGATGACAAGTGGGTGTAAACCGTGGACTACGAGCATATCCCATTTAGATGCCATATATGCCATGAACATGGACATCTCTTTAGAGATTTCCCTCTCGGTAAAGTAGACAACAAATAATACCTCAATACTTTGAAGGATACATAAAGCTTTCAGAAAGTGGCAAGCAGAAGTAAAGGGGGAAAAATGGGAATGAAGCAACAACAAAACGAAAGGCAGAAATTCATTCAGTACAAGTTTCAAGTGTTGGATGAGAATGAAGAAAACACGAAATATGATCTATCTCATGAGAAAGATCCTAATGAAAAAGAAAAGGAAGAAGATAGAAAACACTCTCAAGATATGGTACATCAAAATGAGAGTACTATGAGTGATGGAGAAATGGAAATGGGCTAGGAAATGACCTAAAGCGAAATAGATCTGGAAGATCATGAATTACAGGAAATTCTAGACAAGGAAAACCTGGATCTGGAAGGATTCTTGAGGCAAGGATCCAAGGGATGAATACAATCAATACCTCTGGAAGAATTCTCTCAGATACAATAGTTATTTTTATGGAAAACCTAGGAAAGAGGGTCGGATAAAGGTAAGAGTATTCACAAGTAGGAGCACAAAGGTGTGTAAACTATGAAATCAACTCCAGGATTAGCATCTAGAAATCCAGGAAAGAATAGGGGCAGGAAAAATCAAAATGAGCTCTTGATGCAGTGTGGAAAGATAATGATAGATTCGGGTAAGATGAAAGACCTAACCAGGTACTCTTTCACAAATCTTTAATTATGAATTTCATATCTTGGAATATCAGAGGTCTAGGGAGTAAAAGAAAACAAAGAATGTTAGGTCAGAGAATGAAACTAGCAACACTAGATATAATCTTTATTCAGGAAACAAAATGTTCCATTCAAAAGTTAAAGAAATACATAGCAAATGGATGTACAGATTTGAGTTTCTTGAAGTTAAAGAAGAAAACACAGTGGGCGACATATTCACTCTATGGAACCCCCATAGAAATAGTATATTAGATGCGGATGCATCAAGAAATTATCTATCTGTAATTTTTAAACCAGTGAGAGTTGTGGACACTTTACTCGCCACAAATGTTTATGGGCCACAAAGAATAGATGAGAAACTAAGACTACTAAACTCCTTGGCAGAGCTCAGAAGCAGACATGAAGAAATACCTTGGGTCTTGGGAGGAGATTTTAATATGATTAAATCACTTTTAGAAAAAAAAGGAGGCATCAGATTGCTAAATAAAGAGTCTGAATTGTTTCAAACCTTTACAAATGATATGAATCTGGTTGACTCGGCAATGCATAATGGCCTTTATACTTGGAACAACAAAAGAGGAGGTGAGGCTGAGGTCACCTCCAAGTTAGATTTTTTATCTCAGAGGAGCTTATGCTATCAAATAGAGAAATAACAGCTAAGGTTCTCCCCTTGATCACAGAGGGTTTTGATAATGACAAAAGTCAGCAAGTTGATAAACACCATCAAGAATGGGAGAAATTTTTCCAACAAGAGGAAATATTTTGGAGGAAAAAGTCTCAAATTCAATGGCTCAAAGAAGGGGATTGTAAAACTAAATTTTTTCATAAATCCACTATAGCTAATAGGGCTCACAACGGAATCTCTATGATTTTTAATGACAAAGGGTAGCTCCAAACCTCTCACAAGAGTATCGAAGAAGTGTTAGCTCGACATTTCAGAAGTATCACTAAGGAAAATATTCGAGACAGGGAGCAGTGCATCAGAGAAATTGCAAAAAACATCCCTAAGTTGGTGACTAGCGCTGAGATCCAGTATTGCAGCAATAATGCTGCAACTCCTGGGACTCCCTTCTTTACTTTTATCAACTCGGTAGTTCGTAACAAACTTGGAAGCGACAGTACTGTATGAACAAGTAATAGCTCTTGCCAAAACTGTCACTTGGTTAGCTAGCACAAGTTCGCTAGGGGCTCAAGCCAACTTCTATGAGCTTTGAGAATAAGCTTGTTAACTGATGGATGGAAGCTAACTCGAAGGAAGCTAATCTTCTTGCAAAAAGAAATTGAAAACTGAAGGAAAGCGCAAACCCTAGCAAACCGTAATTCTACGATCTAGTCCTACTGATGCAAAGAAGAGAATACAAGCTACTAAAATAGATTCCATTACTTCTAGGAAGGTAAAATACACGTTTCTAGACGACCTCTATCTGAAGAAAACATATTTTTGTATTTTTGAATCGGTCGTCAAATTTCTCATGCATAGGCTTTCACTGTTCTTGACTGTGCAGAGGTGGATCGATGAGGAGAAATGCTTGGAAGAGGTCGGGAAGGTTCAGAGAGGGCCTAAGGTGTCACTAACACCCTTTGAGAGAGTTTCACAGAGTTGTGGCTATCAAGAAACCTCATATGTGAGCTTCTACAGGAAGTCTGCACGGGTTCTACACGATGTTTAGGAATTTCTACAGGAAGTTTAGAAATGGGATTTTGGAGGATGGATGAGTGAGTAAAGATGAAGGAATGGGTATGGAGGTAGATAGGGGTCTGAAGTGGTCCATGGACTGGTGGATGGAGTTGGGGGAAGGTGTAGATGGCTAAATTTGCTCAAAGAAGGCTGAAACAATGGTTGCACGAAGAGGTAGGGTTATGTGGGCAAGATTACAAACATGGGGTGAGAAACCCAGTTAGGAGATGGAACAGAAGGTTTTGATGAAGTTTGGGTGGATGAAGAAGTGGTAGAGGTGCTCTGCACGGTGTATTTCCAACTGAACCAACAAAGACTTGCATGTAATCACAGTCCTAGTTATACCAACCTAATCTAATCTAGCTAATAGTAAAGTGAATGAACAGATGCTTTATTTGCAAGGGAACCATATATATTAACTATGCAACGAAACATTTCAAAGATCTGAACATGTAACCAACTTTTGAAAACGAAAAACGTACACTAGTGATTGCATGGAAAAGCAAAAATAGTGTTTTTGTTTGGGACAACAAGGTTACTTTGATCCCAGCCCCTGATCTTATGAGGGAGAGGCGAAACCAAAGGTGCTCATTGGCCTTTTTCTGGAGCTTTTTTCCTTGTTGATATCCTACCGAACTAATCTAAACATCAAAAGCTTTTCTAACCATCAATAGTGACCTAGTTAATCATCACAATTTAATGTGCCTAATCAAAAATAATTTTGCAAATGCATAAAGGAGAAACAACGATGCTTAAAGGAAAAATAACAATACATTAAAGGAGGCCTTGGCTCTGAGGTTGGGCCCAACCCTAAGAGATACGGCTCCTATAAATAACTCAGAGCTGATACAAAAGAGGACTGCTTGTCATTATCAAAAAATAGTCATCAACAGAAAGTTATGCCACAATGGCTACAAGCAAATGAGCTGAAAGTGACAGCACTATAGTGCAAAAAATGCAATGGTTTCAAAAGTAAACTACGAAGTATGAGGCCTTCTTATTTATACATCACGAGGGGCCTAGCAGGCCTCCTAAATTCAAGGGACTCGGCTGTCCCAACTGATAGTAGACAGTCCCTTTCCCAAAATCTGCTTGGATGCCTTTAGGATCCGTTTTGGTGGCCTGTGAGCTCGGAGTTAAGGGTGGATATCCCGAGGAAGGGCCATTTAATGTCAAAGACAACCCCCTACAAATCCTCACCTCAAGCTTGGCTTTCACATAGCCCATGATTGCTTGGTTTTGCTCCAACATTTATCCAAAAAACCTAAAATAACCACGTATTAGCCTCCTAGCTAGAGTGACCACCCTTATTCGTTCAAACAACATAAACATACTAAAAAAATATATAATCTATGAAAAATGGAGGATTGAACAAGGATTGAACAAAGACAATTAGGAAAAATGAGCCCAATAAGTTACCCAATTCGGGGCTCATCATCACCCCCTTGCTAAATGGGTTGCTCATCCTCTGAGCAAGTAATCCAGCTCCTTGTCCTTAATTGCTTTGATTGCCTCCCTCACATCCTAGGCTTCTGATGTAATATCTTCTTCGCTATCATGGAATCCGACCTTCCTTTCCACCTCTTGCCACTGCTTATTGTCCTCTTCTTCTGTGCCTCCTTCTAGCAACCCCAAAAGCAAAGGTGGACTTAACTTGAGGCCTATCCAGCTGGCCTGAAGATTCTACATAGACTTTTTGTATAGAGGCACTCATGCCAAGGCCTCCCTCATTATACTTGGGGTGTGGTATTCCCTGATTTTGAGGTTGTGGGACAACGTGTTCCACTTACGGGTGCAAGCATGAACACAGTTGTCCCCCAATAGTCGCTCCATGTCCTCAAAATGTGCTATGGCCTGAGCTTGATGATCCATGTACTCTAGCAGGGCCTGAGAGTTGTTTGCTAGGTGCTGGTGGGTGGATATCAATGCTGAGGGGTCCCCTGGCTCTGCTCTAATCAACAGTGGTTCTTGTAGTTCCTGGTACATGACATTTCTGACCTCTACTGCTCTCTTTTCTTCATGGTTTAGCCATGAGGTCATGGCCATAAGCTGCATGTCCCCAACTGCTGTGTTGGGGTCCCACTAGGTCATGTTGGGAAGGGACAAATTATGAAGGTAGAACTCTGATAGCTTGGCCTTGTCTTCTGACGAACTGCTGTTACATAAAGCCATGAATTGTTGGGGGTTTTGGATTTGGGTGATACCCCTCTGTGCCGAAGTGTTGATCTAAAATTGCATCCATTTATCCTTGAGGTATAGCGTGTAGGATTTGGTCGGCTGCCTACATTCCAGAGCTTCCATTGCCCAACTGGCCATGCAGGCCTGTTGGGCCTCCTTCTCTTATATCTGCTGCTTTAGAGACTGTATTTCTAGGCCTGCTTGCAATTCTCTTTCATGTAGTTGCCAGTTTAGTGTCTCAAGTTTAGCTTGCATTCCTTCCTTTCTTTGAGGCCCTTCTGTGGTATCTTTGGCTATTCTGGCCTCCTCCTGTTGCTTCTATTCTCCCAAGAGGTGAGGCTTGTCTTCTTTCCTTTGTCCTTGTGACTGTAGTTGTTGTCCAAGCAGCTCATTCTCTTCTCATAGATTGGCCTGCTGGTAGCTCTCCACATGCCGTACCCTTGCCAATTCTCTTTGGGCGTCCTTGAGATTTTCCTCCATAGTACCTATATCTGCCACCCCCTTGGATTTAGCGATCTTCATCCACGTGTGGGTCCTTACTCTTTCTTCCTCTAGTGCTAGGAAAAGTGGCAGAATGAATTTTTGAGGAATGATTTTCCCGGCCTGTAATAAGTTATAATAAGAGCCAGGCTAGGCTGGGGGCTCAGTTCCATAGTGGTATCATCCTTCTCTTCCTCCAATGATGACTTGGCTGCTTTTTCCTCCATATTTTCGGTCTCCTTCATCCTAGCCAATGTTTCCTGTAGAGCAGCCTTGGCATCTTGTAGAGAGTCCTCTGAGTTCAATTTTTCCATCCTTTCTTTCCATGTGGATGTCTTTAGGCTTCCCCGCTCATATCTGATGGATGTCTTTTGTTTGGATAGGGTGTCTTCAACTGTAATTGGTCCTTTGGACTATTTCTCCTTTGGTCTACCAGTTTTAATCCTCGTGCTTCTTCTCGCCTTAAAATACATGGAAGGCTCCCTCTTCCACTTTTCTTTCTACTTTGGAGATGTGCTAAGGGCAGCAGCACAGTTGCTGCCTCCCTAGCTAGAATCTCAGGAGATTCTTCCTTCCCTTGCCCTTTTTCTAGACTTCCTGTAGAAAGTCCTGTGCTGACCGTTTTTTGGCTTCCTGTAGAAACAATTTTTGGATTTCTTGTAGAAATGGCCTTCTGGCTTCCTGTAGAACCAGTTGGCACTATTTTGGCCTGCTTGGCTAGGGGTTCCTTCTCCTTTAGCTTGGTTGTGGTTGCCTTAGGTGTGCCTTCACTTGCTGGGACTTTTTCAATCCTTTCTGCCCTACTCTGCAATCTCTTCTCGCTAGGTGCTTGTGTCATTTTTCCACCCACCATTTTGGCCTCAGCAGCTTGGCCTTTCTATTGTTTGTATTTTTTTCCTTGCTTTGGTGGTCTGCCCGGGTTTTCCTGACCCTTGGCTTTCTTTTCTGCCTCCATGTGCTCCTTCTCCTTGCTACTGGAGGAAGTGAGTTCCTCGGCCAAAATTCGGATATCATCATCCTTAGACATATTGCGAAAAATCTCCTAGGAGAGAGGGATAGTATAGGTATGGAGTGCATCTTCTACCAGGAGCTTGATAAGCCCATGATGGGCCAGCTGGTCTGGTTTCCCTTCCCTTAGCTTTGTGGCACACTCAATCAAGGATTGCAGGAGGAAGTAGGGGATGCTCAGCTTTTGTTCTGTGGGTGAATCCATTTTTTGCCTGAGTTTAGTTAGAAAACAGAAGTGATAACCATATACAATATTGAACTGCCCTTCACAGGTAATATATTTCATAATTTGAAGGTTGACTTCGCTCCAAAATGGCTGTAGGCTGGTTCTCCAGACCCCTTTCTTATCCTCTGAAAACTGTTCCTCTGGTAAGAAGAATTCGTTTTTAGCCTTTTCACCCAATTTCCTCTCCTCTTTATCCTAGGGTACCTCCATTGGTAGATCAGTGACTCTGCTAATGAGTTGTGAAGTGAGCTTTAGGGTCAACCCTCTGAAGTTTACGGTGGCTAATGTCTTTGATTTAGGCTTCAGGGACCTTAGGAATTCTTCTGTTATTTCATCATCGTGACCTTGAATTTTTTCACAGAAGGTCATCTAGTTTGCATGGGAAAATAGGTCTACCACCTCAGGAGTTTCTCGTAGTTTCTTGGAATCTGAGGGTTCATTTCTGATAAACCCTCCTCGCATGGTGAAAAATGCTCTGTTTTGGCTTGTGCTTTGAGCATAAAGGGAATTCTATGCGTGTTTCCTCCTCAGAACGTTGAAAACAGTGTCCCTCATGCCACTTCGTATCAATTCCCCAGTTCTAAAACTCGATTGCCCAGGTACAGAAGGACAACTATGCTTTCCCTAAACAGAGTGCAGAGCTAAATTTCCAGCATACACATAATCATGTAAAATTCACATTTTTTTTCTCCCACCAGTTAGCCTTGACAGTGTTTCAACTTCTCTACAGGAGGAATTTTCTTCAGGACCCTTGGAGAAAATCTTGGACACAAACCAACGAAGAAAATTTCATGCAACCACAAGTAAACTGCTATTTTGGATTCACAGACACACTTTCTTTTAATTTTTCCTACCCCAGCACATCGAATTCACCACCTTTTGAAATATCGTGCATGGGAATGGTGTTTGCGGGCCTACCTCTCTTAGAATTTCCAACCTCGACGTAGACAGTCCAGGTTTCCTTGTTATGCCGGGTTTCCTATAGCGCTCCTTCCTGTAGAAATATTTTCCGACTTCTGGAGGATTTCACGATGCTTCTGGACAAGTCTGAGACGCATGAGGATGTTGGAACGGGTCGAGAAGCTCGGGCTAACAAAGTGCAGAGGAGGAGGACACATACTCTACTGCAAAAACGGTTGCAAGTGCAAATGACAGCGATTCACCATGAGTTATTCGGCCAAGCAATTTGAATTACTGCGCAATTCATGGCGCGGGGGTGAGCTGTCTAAGCCGATGCATTAGCTAAAGTCATAGCCATCATTCTTCGGCGTGTCTCTAACCGCCAAATCCTTTCTTCTACCATTAACCATCGGCATTTTTGTGACACTGTCGATTCTCCCTGACTGGACACTTGCCACATGTCAACTGCCCATCTCTTTGGAATAACCGGGCTCTTTCAGATCCCACGAGGATAACTAACTGGCTGTGGGTGGCCACTTGACTGGCCACCCAACTTGTTCAATCCACACATTTCATAGTCATGCAAATTTTAGAGTATAGTTCATGCAATTCGACAAATAAGGTTAGACACTTACCTGTGTGGCCGTGGACGTGTTTTGCAGGCTTGGACGTGGAATGTTGGATTTGCTTGCTGCTGCTTGGTGCACGGCCGCTGGAGATCCTTTTTCATTGGCTGATGCTGGATACAATACTTTGGGACCCGACCCTTTGGTGTTAAATGCTGCATGCGCCGGCTTCATTTGATTTGAGCTGTAGGTGTCTCCATAGTATGTGCTCCTGCCGGATCAGCTGCTACAGGATTCCTGTAGGACATCTTGTAGCTGCTTCTCCTCCTGGGATGCATGATGAAATGATTAGGATTGCATTCACAGATGAAGGGTCCTCATGGAGCCTTGATAGGTAAAGTGTGTGAGCCTCTGTATGCTTGATTTGTCACTTGGAAAAAAAAAAATAATCTGAGGAAACAGAACTCTTGTATGACTATGCAGGAATACCTAACCAGATTGTTGCAATGGTGGTGGAAGGAGATGAAACAAGTGGAGGGTGGAAGAAAAGATTGGTTGCATGCCCCATCAACAGATTTCAAGCTTCAAATCCCTCTCCAGAATTGATTCTAGCCTGCCCAAGGCTCTACAGGATGTTTCCTGTAGAAATGCAGAACTTCTTGTTGAAAGTCCTGAAACTTCCTGTAGAAGGTTGAACCTCGACCAGATTGTGTCCAAATCCTGAAAAAATGAGTGTCCATGGAGGGAATTTATGTGACGATGCCTGGTAATTTGGTACGGACCCCTGTCCTTGTTTTGGGAGGCCTCCTTTCTGCACTATATTCCTGTAGCCTGCAATAATTCTTCAAAGATTAGACTTGCTTCTATTCCCTTTTTTATTTCTTTTTTTTTCTCTTTTTTTTTTTTTTTTTT
>APFE030699204.1:0-34968 GCA_000404065.3 Pinus taeda | reverse complement strand
GGCATTTCTTCCTCAGAGAGGGGATTTAATCTTTGCCTTTTCTCTCCTTGATTTGTTGACGTGGTGAGGGGAGTCTCCTGTTCTCTGTCCCTCTTCTTTCCCTTTTCCTCATTTTGTGGAGTTTGAAGCACTGAGGCCTCCACTGCCTTTTCTTGCCCAGAAGGCATTTTCTCTTGAGCCTGTTGCTCAGTTGGTGTTGGGGCTTCAGCCATTTGCTCTTGCTACATAGGTTGCCCCTCTTTTTGATGTTCTTCTTGCTGTTCAAGCTCCTTTTCCACTTGCTGTCCTGTTCGCTGCTTTGTCCTAGGAGGTGGCTGTTCCTGCTCCACCTGCTTGCCTTTATCTTTGTTTGATTCTTATTGGGAAATTCCGGCTGCTTGCTTCTGGGCTGTGGAAGATGAGGCAGCTGGTCCAATTTGCCTTTGACAAGAGGAAGAAACCTGCCCACAAGTTTCCAAGTCAACCTCTTTTTCAAGATTGCTTGCTTCTCTTCGTAGCATTTCTTCTTTACCAATTGGCTCTTCTAAGGTGCCTTCTTTCCAGCTTAGGGCATTGGCATACTGCTCAATATGAGGCAGTTTCACATGAGCATAGCCACCCAATTTGTATTTTATCCTCCTAAGGGAAATGAAGTGATTAGGGTCATAAGGCACCCATTTGAAACTAGTTTGAAGTCTGAGGGTCTCTAGGATCCTATCAGCTTCCTTCCATCCTTCTTTTTATTGTACAGAAAAGGGCCCAGCTGATTTCTCACCTTTAGTTGCACCTTCTTGTTTTTACTTTGGAAATGGACACAATCTGCATTTCCAAACTGCCTGAAGTATTCTAGGGCAAAGAGTCTCATAGGGACATATCTTGGCAGCCTATAAGGACTCAACTCGCAGCCATATATTCTGATTACTGTGTGGTGTTGGTAAAAGTACCAATCACCAATGCTGTAGGCCTTTGAGAGTTGAAGAATTCTTTGCATTTCCTCTGTGAATCTGGGAGGAGGGACACCCAATAACAAGGTCATAGCTGGATGGATGAAAAGGTCAATGAATTCACAATAGGTGTAAGGTGAATAAGCTAAAAGATGGCAGACTGAAGACCAAAACACTACAGACCTTGGGCTTCCCTGGGCATTTAGCTTCTTGAGAGGGACAGGGAAGGCATCAGGCTGATAAAACAAGAATAAATGATATATATTCCTAGTGTATTTAAACACCTTTTCCCTTTCTAGATTCATCAATTGTTCATGAATCTTATTGGCAATGAATGTGGCAAAATCATAATGCACAACAGGAGGCATTCCAGGGGAGAAAATGGACAGCATGGCCATAATGGTTTCATCAACATCCTCATATGTCCCATAACCCAGGATGTAACTGATCAAATCTACCAGCATTTTGCCCACGTCATTAAGATATTGATATGCTATAGGAAGGGTGGTGCTCATAGCTTCAAATTGTGGCTGAATAAACAACTGATTAATCTTGGCAATCTGAGCACTGCACAGCTTGCCCGCTTTCGTTATCAAGTCATGGATGGAGAGAGGAGTTAGGGGATTTGCGGTGTGAAAGTGCAACATTTCATTGATGGCCTCAGGGGTGATATGGAACAATATTGAGCTTGAGGGGCTGAGAACGGCTCTCTGACAGGGGTCATAGCTATAACGGCATTGGTTTATCAAGTATGGGAGGACATTGACTTGAGGAAGATTGTAAATGGGTAGGTTGGAGTCCCAAATTCCTAAGGTATCAGCTCCACTGAGATATTGGGCTTTCAACTCATTCAGCAGGTGAATATTGAATTTGGAGGTCATGGCAGTGCAGTCTAGCATCTGGTAATCTCTATCACCCAGGGCCTTCCACTCTAGCTCTCTGTGTGGGGCATTCAGAGGTTGAACATTCAGGGCTACTGGTGTTTCCATGGCTAGGTAGTACTTGTGACTTGTACTGGAACTGGTTTCAGTGGGCAGGACAACACAGAGGGCTATGTTTTGCATAAGTAAAGCCAATTGAAAGGGTAAACGAGGTAACTGTGGTGACAATGGTGTAGAATGCTCAAAAGGAGTTAATTGAGCGACTGCAAGGACTAGCAACACTGTTTTTCCGGTGAATTAGTGCCTCTCAGGTTTTCAGTCCATGAATGCGCGGACAGAGTGTCAATTTAGGAAAAGGTGACTATATGTGGGTTCAGCAGGTGAGTTTCGACCCTACAACTGTAAAGGAATGCTGGTTTACTGGGAATTTTCTGGTAAATACAGGTTGCCTTACTCTTGTTAATTCAATTCTGGATAATTATGGACATAAGCAAGCTCTGAGGGGATTCTTTGGGTAAATACCTGGTGAATTGCCGGCAATGGTCACAAATGCAGGCGGATGGGAGGCGGCAACGTTCTTCAGGTCGATTTCTGCAGGTTGGCGACAGGTGGTCGTAATTTTCGTGCAGAGGTGAGCAACAGTTCTATTTAGCAAAAGTGATAAAAACGCGAAATTTTGGCTAAATATAGAATTTTTGGGTTATTGGTGCGTTTTTGGATGATGTCATCAGGTGGGGTCAGGGTCAGGTGATGTCAGCATGACGTCATTGAGTGATGTGGCAGCCTGTGAGTGGTCCACGGGGATTGCACAGGTGGCAGACATGTCGGAGCGCTGGCGGGTGAGGGTGTCGACAAGGCATCGAGTGGAACATGACGTGGGCAGGCGTAGCGGTGACGTGGGCAGGCGGTATAACACAACGGTAAGTGGATTTTCTCGGACCGCTGTTGATACGGTCGCGGTATTGTTAGAGGGCGACCCGAGAAGATATGGGGGTGATGCGTGGCAGAGGCCTGACGTCACCCTCTGACAGTTTCTCAGGCGGTAAAGTGCAGCGATCGGAGCCCATCCAATATGGATGTGGGCCGTCAGATGGGAAAGCCCAGATCCGATGGTTGACGGGTTGATGACATCCGCGGGCAATACGAAGTGCGGGGAAGAATAAAATATCATTATTTCTGAAATGCGGGCCCGACATAAACTTTATAAAAGTGGGTTTTTCTGGTTTTTGCAAGGTTTATTCGCAAAGTGGGTTTTGGTTATTAATCCGAGCAAATCCCAGATTAATCCCAAGATTAATTTTTCGGCGCTCTTTGGGTCGCACTCAAATGTTTTAGTCTTGAGACTTTCAAAATGATATATAGAGCTATAATGCTCAGGGGTGGGGATATATAGGTATTTTTTTGGGTTTTTTGCCAAATTTACATAGTAGTAGGGGGAATAGGGGGTTATAAGGAGTTAAATAGTGATAGGTTAGTAGTTAATATGAGTGAAAAAAAATTGGATGAGGGGGGTAGAATACTAAGTTGTTTATATGAAATCAACTTAGTTTTCAGGAAGTAGATCAAAATGAAAGGAATTTTTGCACAAGAAATGTGGCTCTTAAAGAAACTAGAACCAACTAAAGACTTTGATTTCTTTCATGAACATGGGTGGCATAGGGATGTTAGCCATGAATGTGACAGGGGGTGATCTCGAAGTTAGACATGCTTCATTAAGTTGCTGTGAGACTGTTGAAAATAGGAGATTTGCACCGGCATCATGTTTTTACCTCCGCTTTAGGCCAGTGAGATGTCATGCACCATGCTTTCTGCAACCCCCTCTGCCTACCCACTCTATTGCCTAGCATTTTTTTTATTACTCCAAGGAGGGTGCACTTAGATTTGCAAACCCTTTTGTGCCTTTTCTTTTCCTTTGGCTTTTACTTTTGATTTACTATCTAAAACTACCCTTATTGCTTCCATGGCCCCAGGTTAAGCAGTTGGGAACCTTCTTTCTCTACCTATCTACTTCACCTGCCAAGATTGACCTGTTTGGACAGATTTCTTTCTCTAACCTATAACAAAAATTGAATGAAATATGGCCTGACCCAGCTTAGGCTGTTGGATCACCCATTCAGAAGTAGGGCAGCACTAACAAAATGTAAATATATTTCTTCCACAAGAATATGAGATCTTTGTATCACCAAGGTAGATCATATTGGGACTTCCCCTGCCAATCATGAAACATGAAACCTATTGGTATAGGTAGCTAACATAGTGAATAGGTAATTATGCTTTGAATATTACCTCATGGAGCAGCCTAAAATGATAGGAATACACAATTCTCAACCTAACCTCACAAGATATGTATTTGAGGATATGATAGGCCACTTCATCCCTTGGGTAAGGTAAGTTTTCTCTTCTCACTCCATTTTTGTCTTCAACGGGATTTTCTCTCTGAATGAAGAAGTTCTTCTTGGTTGTAACATTTACTATGTTATCCTCCTTGCTCCATCGAATTGCTAATGGTAAGGTAGTCACTTTGCTTATGAGTTCAACGTTTAAAGATATGGAAAGTCCCCTTACAAAAATAGTGGCACCATCTTCTCCCTAAGGGTTTAGTTCCATGGAAAATTCCTAAGTTATATCATCATCATACCCCTTCAACTATTCAAAGAATCCCATCCATTGATGTCTTGGAAAAATATTTACCATAGGAGGATGTTTATGATTCTTTTTCTTTTGGTTCTCTTCTGTTGAAACCGCCCCCCATTTCTCCTACTGCTCCTTCTGAAGGTTACTTAGGCGCATTTCAAATTTTGGCCTTAGAGCAGTCTCGTTTGTAGAGATAGTGTGAATGTTTCCTTTTTATCATAGGGGGAGAAGGATGCTAATACTTATTATTTTATCAAAGCAAACTTTCCTCTGATTCTATGTTACCTTCACATCTAACAATTTCCAAAGGGAGCTACTACACAATTGTTTTCTCTAAGGAACTTAGTTTAAGGAGAATTCTCCATGTAGGGGTGTGGAAAAAAAGAGGGAGAAATCTACTTACACCATTCAATATAACTTTGTCATGTGCATGAAGGTTTGAGGAAAAATTTGGGTAGTTTTGGCTCCCTCTCTCCATTCAATACCCTCATGTAGATTCCTTTCTAGCCTATTGTAGTAGTTCAGAGCCTCCTATAGCTCCTTTTATAGCACCTACAAACACTGTTTGAAGCATCTCAGTGGAACCTAGGTAGTCTCTGATAGCACTAGCTCATCCTTCTCTAAATGTTTTCTATAAATGAGTGATAATACAAATGGATTTGAGACTTGTACTTAATATTATTTTTTTGTTGTAAGGGGTGTTAGCACCCTGTAATTTGAAGGCTGTAGGAAAAATCAAAAGAATGTAACATCAAACCAACTTCGGGATGAAAATCTAGCCCTTCCAATCCCAGAGAGGGTTCTCTCTATAAAATTTATCTTTGTTGCCTGAAAATCTTAGACTAGATATGATTGTAGTTGGTTTTTAGGTTTTGATTTGGGTTTTGGATGACTGATTGTATTCAATTTAATTAGCATATATTGGGCAATGGAGTAAAAAATGTAAACTACATGGTTTCATCAATTTTTCACAGAGTCAACTCAGGGAATGTTAGGAATATTTACTGGAACTTTCAGAATAATAAGTGGATGATGGCATAAAAATGAAAACCTTGCAGAACTAAAGAGCAATTAAGAATTCTTTAGTGTGGCATTCAGTCAATTAGGTAGAACTAAAGAGTAGTCAAGAATTATTTATTGTGGCCTTCAGTAGAAAATATGTAGATTTCAAAAGCAGTGAGAATAAGGTACTCAAAAGTAAATCCTATTCATCACATTTCTATTTTGTAAATTGAATTTAGATGATTATAGTGAAGAGATGACAGTGAAACACTTTAACATAAGAAAAACATCACCAATATTTAAGCCACAAGAATCCTATGAATGGTCTACTTAGTATTGATGCTTGAGTGCTTAAAAAAAAAAACTTACAGTGCTCCAACAGATCACTAATATTTCCGATCTCAAACAATCGACCTCTAATACTTCAAAAGCAGAAGTATTTATATAAAATTTACAAACCGTTTACAATAAATGTTTTCTTTAATAGACATGACATTTTTAGACTATAGATGAACTAAAAAGCTCTAACTATTGTAGATTAATAGTTGCGATGGAATGTGCTATGCAAATTATGTTGCAGTGGAAGTGGGAGTAGTTAGGATGCGGACCCAAATTTGTGGTTGTGCTGGAAAATGAACTAGTAGATGCAGATGTATCTCTCTTTTTCTTAGTAATTCACTCAACTGCTTGGTGATCCTCTGACTTAACTCACTGATGGCTGATCGTGTGACTGCCCTGATGTTTTATCATTCATTAGTGTCACAAAATATTTTGGAAAATATATAATAATATATATATTTAAGTAATATTTCCAAAATATTTTAAATGAAAGTTATAATTAAATTTCTACAAAACCATGTGTTGTTTCCAATCTGTGGTTTTGTTTTCAGTTTACATGAATTCACAAAACCATGTATAATTTTGTTTTTATTACTCCTTCCTCTGTAAATTCATTTTATCTATATGCAAATTCCTTTTAACCTTGTAGAATACCAGGATGGTTTTGCAAAACCATGTGTTGATTTGTATGGTTGGAAGAGTATTCTCACTTTACTCTTTTACTTTCACCTATAACATGATTTTACAAATGTAAATTGATTTCACATTAATCTTCTATTGTGAAATGCATTACATGAATGCTATCTTTTCTCACATGTACATTAATCTCATGTGAAATTTTCCCTTTTATTTTCTCTATACCTATATTTCACTTGAAATTAATCCACCCTATATTCCTATAACATTTATAAGATTTAAATCCAAAATCGCTAATGGTTTTCGCATGGGGGAGCAAGTAGTATGTGGTATTATTTTGGAGGGTGCAATATAACATGGGGCTGCCACATAGCAAAAAGGCAAGCAGGGAAAATAGCCTATCTCACATATTTTTGAAGTGTTAAGTGTTGGATGAGCTGGCTTGTGATATGGAATGTTAAGTGTTCATTTATTTCTATGAATCTCGAGGCAAATAAAAATGAAGGAGGTTTAATTCTTAGTGTGGGGTGGGCCATTGGTTAACTTTGTAGGGGAAGAGGTAGTATAGGCTTGCAGGGAGAAATTAATATAAACTCCAAAACTTTATATTAATAGGATTTTGTGAAGTAAGCGGTAAAAAAAGGGATTATATATATATATATATATCTGGGATTTATCCCACATTCACAAGGGAACATTCTTCATGATAGTTTAAATAAGCCCATAGTTACATTGTGTTTCAACAAAATATGCCCAAGGCTACCCACTTGTGCTTGGTGTTAGGTATTTTAAGCTAAGGTATTGTGAATGCAGGTTGCATGGAGATGGAGCAGGAGCTAAGCTTTTCGGGCTTATGTTTTATGCAAATTTCAATAAAATGAAAGGCTTTAAAACCAAAAGCTCTACAATATATAACCTTTTTGTTACACAAACCTATTCTTAATGATTTGAAAGCAGGTATCTAGTTTATGCTGGGTTAATATTTAGATGAATTAACAAGGAAAGTGGGTGATAAAGCAGGAAGCTAAGTAAAGGATGATGCAAAATGGAGAGGAAGTGGGGTGAGTTAGCAAGACAAAAGCTTTATCATGAGAGCAACAAATAATATCTGAATCATCAGATTTCCTGATGATGATGATGATGATGGTGGTGGTTAGCATCCACTTAGACCAAATTGGTCTATTAGACCTATAATTTTCTTAGTTCTTAATTGTCTGGCTCCTTGTCTTTCTTGACGAGATTGGTGCTATAGCTTTATTTTTTTTCTCTACGGTCTTCCAACTTTCTTTATCTTGCATCTCCTTCATCTCTTCTAGTCCTTGGGACACTAGTGTCTTAGCTTCGTGATCTATTGTGTCTGTCCTTTTGAAGATAGTTAGAGAAGAAGTTTGGTCTACGAGATCTGCTTTGCTGTTAAATGAAGATTTATTTTGTGCGGTATTCAAATCCTCATAACTATTGATGCTTGAGGGGTTGTCGAGTTCACTCTTTTGTTGTTGGGTGGGGCTTTCCCCCTGCTTGTCTTGAGAGTTGTTTCTTTCTTTCTCGATTTCTTGTGATTCAGAGTTTTCTCGAGAGTATTCTTCTTTGACGACAGTCTAGTGTTAATTTTGTGCTCCTTCCCACCATGTAGATCTGTGGTGATTTTTTCTAGAAGAATTTTTCTGGGAGGCTTTTGGGAATTTTTTGGCTAGGTGGCCTATCTCAAAGTAGGATTGACATCTAAAGAGGACACTTTCATAATCAAGTTTTTGGTTCCACACATAGTCTTTACTTGTTAGGTGTATTTTAGCTGGGAATCTAGTGTAGAAGTCCATTTCCACATAGATGTGTGCATAGGTGGTTCTAGCATATTCCTCTATTTCTGGGTATCTACAGTAAAATTTCTTAATTACATTTCCAATGGCTTTTAGCGAAGAGAAATTCCAGAGATGCAAGGGCAGGTTTGGCAATCTTACGCAAATTGGTGTTGAGGTTATGACTGTTGTTGAGGGATCAAATGATGGGTTTCATGGCTTCATGAATAGGCCTGATTTTTCCCAAAACCAAGGGCTGAAATCTAGAATACATTGTTTGCTCTCATGGTTTTCAAAATCTACTATAAATAAACCCCTAGCTGTTGCACAAAAATTGTCACCATGACTTTCTACAATCAATATGAGTCTATCACCACTCATACTTACCTCCTTTGCAAAGTCTTAAAACTTAGTTCTTCATATCAAGCTTTGAAAATAAGAGAAAGACCCTAAAAATCTCTAAAATTCTAGTTTCACACTTTCTCTTAGCATTACCTGTGGTACCACACCCATTGGTCATGTCCCCTGTGCACCTAACCACTCTGTATTTGCGTTTATGGGTGCGAACCCCTATAAAAGTTAAAAAGGTGCAAGTAAATTCTTAAAAAATCACTTTGAGTCATTTCTGGAAGCTTCTAGAGGGAATCTTGCACTGGAAAGTTCGCTCCTTGAGGGTTCATGCATCCCCTTCCTTAAGGAGCTAACCCCTTGATGTGAGGAGCTTATTCCCTTGAAGGAGGACTCTATCCCTTCAATGGTGGACTTGTAACGTCCTTCCTTTGCACTATAAAATGAAGCTTTGGGCTGGTTACTTGGGAGGTTGAAAGCTGAATATTTTTTAGGGTAAATGCTGCTAGAACTTAGTCTTCGTTATTGAGTTGTTCAGAGGAAAGCTTACATATCTTTTGGTCTCATTGGGGAGAGAGTGAGGCTTTTCAAAGTAGAGGATATTCCTGTTTGGACCCTAGGAAGAGCTTGTACAACATCAAGGCACCAAGGTTGTAAAGTTCTATTTCAAAGTTAATACAATCAAGTTTATTTTTCTCAATAAACTGTCTTATGGTTTATTTCATAGATTCCTTTATCACTATGATAAACATGATTTATTATATTAGCTATGCAGGTGTTCTTTGATGTGTGCTTGTTTGTGATTGCAGGATATAAAAGGAAACGTTTTGGAGCTGTTGGAGCAAGGATGCCACAAACTAGCATTGGACTTATGGTAGGGTCTAAAACACCTCTTAGTTTTTATTAATGAATCGCAATATGTTTAGAGAAAAGTAGATTTGCTTGTCATGCTTGTTGCTAGATATCAGTTGATACTAGGGAGATCGGCCTTGTCCACAAGAATGATTTATCCACTTAACAAATTGGCGACTCCACTAGGGAAGGGATTTGATTGTTTAAATTTTCCTTTATCTTTGATTTGAGAAACTTGATTTTTGTTTTTGGCTTTTTGCTTGATGTCTATGGGATTGGTTAGTTTGAAGGTCCTGGCTTGATTTTTTGTTTTTTAGAAATTTTTTTGAGGACCGCACATTCTGTTTGAGTTACAGTGCGGACCTCTCCACACTATTACTTTACTGCACAGAGTGGTACCACACCTAGTTCTACCAGAGGCCTGCGGACCCTGTCAAAATTTTTGAAAATCCTAAAATCTTTTCGTCCAGTTTAGTTTAGGTTCTTTTTATTACTTTTATCCTCTGCCCAGATCTACATATATCCTATCAAAAGTCTCTCATAAGTAAGTTCCATTGGTGTTGTGTTTTGGATGAATTTTTAGAAGTTTTTGCATGCTGGGATTGGTCTTCACTCGGTCTTTGTAGTGACTTAAAGCTTAGAAGCCTAAGAAACCTTATATCACCCTGGAATCTTTTGTCTTCTTGATAAGTCTGGCTGGTTTCTGAGATATTCCTTTGGTGAGAAATAGAGTTCATTTCTCTTTGCAAATATTTGAACGAACTTGGTCATAAGTTGTGAATTTCATTTTTTATAAAAAAAAACATAGCTGGGTGTTTTTGATTGATTTGTTTTTCTAAACGAATTAACCCTTAGTTTGTTGAATAACTAAGTTAAAACACCCTCAAAAACATTTGAAGCTTTTATTTCAAGTAGTTTTTAGAAGTTAGATCTCAAGATTAGTTTTCATAGTTTTGAGTGTGTTTTCTAGAAACCATAGTTTCTCTTTTGAAAAATTGTTTTCTGTAGTTTTGAGTGTTGAAACGAAAAGGGATTTATTTTGTGAGCATAATTAGTAGCTTCGTTTTGAGTGTATTGAAAAAGACAACAAGTTTTTCTTTTCAGTTATATGTTGAAGGAAAGTTTTGTTTTTCAAGAAATTGCATTCTCAACTCTTCCTTTAGCTAGAGATTCATTGAAAAGGAAAAGAATTGTTTATCATCTTAGGTGCATTTTTTAGTGTTTTTTGGAGTCGAATATTCACACCACAAAGTTTCATATCCATACCTTTTGACTTAAGAAACAACCAATAAAAATAATGCGTAATTAAAATTCATCTAGAAATCTTTTTATTTCTAGGGCTCTTATCACCAACATAGCTTAGGCTAGTATCTTGGAGTAGGGAGTAATTAACTCTCCAAGATAGTTAAAACAAATAAGTAGTCGATCTTGCGGTAGGAAAAATTCCAATTGTTACATGTATGCTATGGGAAGCTCCTCCTAAAGAAGTCAAGCATGAGATCATATCTGAACCAGTGAGGTAATCAATCCTTCCTCATTGGGAACGATAGCAAATATACACGTATTAAAAACAGTAAACCTCGGATAGACCATTGTTGAGGAGCCTGGGGTCACTTGTTGGTAAACCTTGGATTATGTCAAGAAGCCTTCAAGGGGATTGAGCTTTGTTACTCTGCCCTTGCATGTGTATCGGATCATAGACTATTCCCCCAGGTATATTTGTTTCTGTTGGTAACCTTAGTGGCCATAATCTATAGGATTCTTTCTTAAGGTGACGGTGGAAGGAATATTCCACTGTACTTGGAGAAGATGTCGACTAAACTCATTTGGACTCTCTGGGGGGTTATCTTCACTCGAGACAGTTTTGTGGAGAAACTTGTGTCAATCTGTTTCATTAAGCAGGTTGTTGAGGTAACTTTTCCAACCGCCATTTCTGTATTGAATTCTGCGACATTAGATTTCATCACCAACTAGTGTTTTTGGTAGGGAAAATTATCGTTTGTGTGTGGTTTGACCTCTTATATTGTTAGGTGTGTGATTCAATTGTTTGGTTCTTTAGAGACTTTAGGTGGTTTTATTGAGATTTTCTTTGTTTTCATGTGAAGTAATTAATTAAATTAATCATGGTTGAATTACCGAGACAATCCCGTAGACTTCGGGGGAAGCCTCCTGAATGTACACCAAGTTAGCTTGAAGGGCTAAGAGCTCTCGTCACACCTAGTGAAAGTAGAGTTGGGTCACCAGAGGCTAGAGAATCATCTTTAATTATTCACCCTGATTATCAAGTTCTAGCAATAGAGTATATTTCTGAGCCAATTTCATTTTCCAAAGTTACTGGTAGTATTTCTTCTACTAGTGAATTAGTTGAGGAACCTGAAACCAAACCTACTGCTACTCCATCCTCAGGATTTGCTTCTCCAATTTCTAGTGGTCCTGGTTCACCTAGGGTAGGAAGTGTCATTACCCAAAATCTTCCTTCTGGACTCATTTCTATTGACGAACTTCTTAGTCCAGACAAAGATATATCTCTCCCTGAAAATCAGCCAACTTTAGAACTTAGGGAGCGTGAATCAATATTTTACAGTCCTTTTTGAAGTGATGCTTGGTACATATCATTGACGAACTTTTTAGAAAATTCAGGTCTTGCTTCTTCAACACCTGGTATTCCTTTTCATCCTATGCCCAGAGGTTATTATCCTCCTTCGAATATGTCAAACCGGTCATCCATGTTTTCCCAAAATCCAGAAACATTTTTATATGGTGGTCCTTCTGTTCCTTCTGGGTATCAATTAGTTTATGGTACTTTTTCAGGAGCATCTCCTCAACCCTTCGAACATGGGGTATTAACTGGTAATAATGGAACTCCACCGTTGAGTGTAGAAGAAATTCTTATGATGTCTGGTGCTATTCCAAATACGCAATGTCAAGGTAGTCAGATACTACCTGGGGGGCAATGTCAAGGTAGTCAGACACTGCCTAGGGGGCAACCTCAAGGTAGTCAAATACCGCCCGGGGGGCAACCTCAAGGACAGTACATACCTCAGGGATAGTGCATGGCTCAAGGTTAACTCCAGACTCAATATATGCCTCAAGGTCAACCCCAGACTCAATATATGCCCCAAGGTCAACCCTAGTATCAATATATACCTCAAGGTCAACCCCAGTTTCAGTACATGCCTCAAGGTTATCAACCTCAAGGTCAGTACCCATCTCAAGGTTTCCAACCACCTTCTGGTCAACCATTTGTTCAAGGAGCTAGAAATGTACCTTTCAATTATCAGTCCTACACTCAACCTGGTTATGGTCCTCCATATGTTCAACCTGTTATGGGTCCTTACCCCAGAATGAATATGGTGTGGGATCCATCTGAAACTCAATAGATTTTGCAACTCAATGTGCAGTTGTCATCTCAAACTGGACAACCTTTGGTTTCTGGTTCAACCCAGCAACCTGTCCAACCTACTATTCAAACTTCTGCACCTGGTGTAGCTCATCAGTCTAGGCCTAGTTCACCTCAAACTCCACCTCAAACGACTGCTACAACTATTGTATCTTCTTTTCAATCTACCCCACCTACTTCTAGAGTATCGACAGCTCCAGTTTCTATTGTTCCTGTATCAACTCCTTAGACCTTTGTACCCCAGTTTGGACCTACAATTCAGACTTTGGTTCAGATGCCTGTAGGACAACCTGGTTCAAGTACGGTTGTCACAAGTCAACCACAATTTACTTATCAACCATACCAGGGACAGTATCAATACGGTCCTGCTATGCAAAACCTAGTTTATCAGTATCAACCGTACCCTAGGTATACATATCAACAACTTCAACCTCAACCCCAGCTTGGTCCGGTTAATCTTGGTTTCTCGGGAGGATATAATATTCCCAATGCAAATCCAATTCCAGGTTATCTTGGATATCCTCCTCCTGGAGCTGGTCTTGTGACCCAAGGTTTTCGAGACCCTAACCGTCAGTTACCATTTATTGAAACTTTGGATTTACTTGACTTTTAGTGCCTTACGAACGATCCAATTTATTATCTTCTATACTGGCCACTAATGCCTAATAGGTTGCCCAGTGATATCCCAAAGTTTGAGGGTAAGCCAGGAGAGGATCCATCGAATCATGTGATCACTTATCAGCTCTGGTGTGCATCAAATTCCATTATAGATGAGTCAATTCACTTACGGATTTTTCAATGCACTCTAATTGATCTCGTGGCTAAGTGGTACATTGAGTTACCACGAAGCTCTTTTTATAATTTTAGTCAGTTAGCTACTTCGTTCTTAACTCATTTTCAGTTGCCTGTCAAATATGACAATGGCACGAAATTATTAACTTCATTAAAAAATTCAACGTCTACATATATTTCAGACCATATTCATGAATGACGACGTTGACGACATTTAGTGAAAGTTTTTATCCCGAATCAAATTTTGGTAGAGTGGTTTGTTGAATCATTATTACCTAAAATCACTGAGGATGTAGCTAAGGTAGGAGTAGTTACTGAAGAGAAACTAATTGCTCAAGATTAGTATCTTGACCTCATTTATACACAGTCGGGTACTTTACATGAAAAAATCCCTGATCTTCCCAAACAAAATCAAACAACTGCAACTCCTTCAGGGTCTCATGCCCCTGATGGTATGATTGGTTCAGTTAATACCAAGAGTAAGAAGAAATCTGCAAAGAATTCTTCTCCTATTATAACTTTACCAGATTCCCCGATAGGAGAAGCTTCCATTGAACTTCCTGCCGATATTCATGTCATAGAATATTCTATGGCCAAATCAAAATTCGGCGGTAAAAAGAAAGGGAAGAAGAAAAACAAACAAAATGCAAAAGAGAAACTAGAAAAAACTGAATCTACTGATGATAAATGTAAACCTCACTATCCTTGTCTCATTTGTTACGAGGAGCACTTTACAAGGGATTGTCCACATCGAGCTGAGGTTTCAAAAATCGTCAAAGGTTCCCAAATGCCTGTTGTCTTGAAGAATCCTTTTCCTAGTCAAGATAGTAAGATGATAGGTTCTTCCTCTAATGCCTCAGAAGAACCAATTATGATGATGTCCCATGTCAGGATTGTGACGCGATCACAAGATTATGGAAGTAAGAATCCTGTTGGTGGTAAGGAAGCAAAATCTTCTAATTCAAACCCATCAACTTCAACTCCTTCTGGTTCCTATCCGCTATAGATCGAGAAACCTAATCCAGACTTTGTAATCAAACCACCTGCTAAAGGTATACTTTGAAAGTCAGCTTTCAATCCACATGCGAGAGCTACTCAGAACTATAACATTCTTGAAGATTTAGCTATATCCCCTTCAACAATGTCGGCTTTGGAGGTGCTGCAATCATGTCCAGCACAACGTAAATTGCTATTGTCTGCAATAGGAGCTGTTGATATTCAGGATTCCAACCTTATAATCTTTGATTTAGAAAATAGTACACATCGCTTACCTCATCAAATAGCTTTCCAGATCCCAGAGTTAGTCAAAAACATACCTTGCTTTCGGATTGTGATTGATGAGGGAGCCTATACGTGTATTATGTTGATTCAGTGTTGGAGATCGCTTGTTTCTCCTACGCTCAATCAATCCCTGATGATTTTAAAGGATTTTGATGGTCGAGGATTTCATCCTTTTGGCATTCTGCAGGATTTACCTATAGGGGTAGAAGGAAAAACTGTTAATCTAGATGTGGAAGTGGTTGATGCTCCTCTATATTACAACCTTCTTTTGGGTCGTAGTTGGTCTTATGCTTATTTTTGTTGTTTCATCGGTCTTTCGGCTTATTAAATTCCCTCATAATGGAAATATCGTTACAACAGACCAGTTAAATTATTTTTCATCTGACCCAGCCTCTTCTGAGAGTATCCAACATGTCAGGAAAATTGTTATCCCTTATAAGGATGTTGGAGTGGGATTGATTAAAGATTCTGGTTTACCAGGAACTTTTTCATTTCCTCCTCCTAACGTATCACCTTCTTTTGTAGCCATTCATATGATATCATCTAACACTATTGCTTTTGATGATCCTTGGATCATACCTTCCGATTCTGAGGTGGACTCATTTGGTGATGAAATTCCCTTGAGTCCCTTTGAAGTTGCATATCAGGCGGTACAGTCATTTTCCGACCCTAGTTCAACCGAAATTGATCCAATGAATGTGGTCCATGGGGAGTCACTTTCAATCTCAACCTCAGATTCAACAACTTTTTCTGAACCTGTTCACACTGATGAGCAGATTTGTGAACTTTTGTCTATTGATGATTTACCATGGGAAGATCTTCATCATCGATATTCATTTTTACGTAAGATTGATCACTTTGAAAATTATTTCTCATCTATTTTTACCACTGATTATGTCAAGGAACAACAAGATCCATTGCAACATCCTAATTCTGAGTTGAATTTGGGAAATATTTCTCAAACAATTCCTATTGACATTTCAGTGAAACCTGGAATTATTGAAAACATTCATATAGGTGCTTCCTGTACGGACGAAGAAATCCAAATTTATAAAGCCCTATTTCAAGAATTCTGTGACGTGTTTGTCTGGTCATATGAAGAAATGCCAGGAATCAATCCATTAATTGTTGTCAATTAAATCAAAACTTACCTGGATGCTAAACATGTCCAGCAATGTTTGCGTTAGACACATCCAAGAAAAGTTGTTGCTATTAAAGCTGAAGTTGAGAAATTACTTCAAGCATGTTTCATATATCCAATTCCTTTAACGGATTGGGTATTGAATATTGTTCCTATTAACAAAAAGAAAGGAACGATATGAATATGTAATGATTATAGGGATATTAATCGAGCTTGTCCTAAAGACAATTACCCAACCCCCTATATCGATCAAATTATTGATGATTGTGTCGGCAGGGAAATTTTCTCCTTTATGGATGGTTTTTCTGGTTACAATCAAATTAACAAACTCCCTGTTGATCAACCCAAAACGGCTTTCATTTGTCTATGGGGGACATTTGCGTATTGCAAGTTACCTTTTGGATTGAAGAACGTCGAAGCAAATTTTCAAAGGGCTATGTCTTATGCATTTCATGACATCAAGCACATTATGCGGCCTTATCTCGATTATTTACTTGCTCATTCATTACGTAGAGCCAATCATCTCACTCATTTACGAGCCATCTTTATGAGATGTAGGCATTATCGAATTAGGTTGAATCCACACAAATGTGTTTTTTGTATAGAAATGGGTCGCTTATTGGGATTTGTTGTTTCGAAAGCCAGCATTCGTGTCGATCCCTCGAAGGTTGAAGCCATTGCTAAATTACCTCCGCCTTTGACTCTTTGCCAACTCCAAAGTTTGCAAGGGAAAGCAAACTTTTTACGTCGATTCATTCCAAACTATGCCAAGATAACGAAAGGTTTTACCAGGTTGTTGAAACAGAACACTCCATTCTTTTGGGATGAGATAGCTCAGAAATATTTTGATGCACTTAAACACGTGTTGACCCATGCACTGTTATTGCATCCTCCCAACTACAACTAGGACTACATTTTGTACCTCGCTGCTTCTCATTCCACCATTGGGATGGTTTTAGTTCAGGAAGATGAATTCAACGCTGAACATGTGATTTACTATCTTAGTCGAACTCTGAATCCGACTGAGCATAAATATTTGCATGTGGTGAAATTGGCCCTCGCAGCTGTTCAAGCTATCCAGCGATTTCGTCACTACATTCAACTACGCAAAACCACATTAATTTCTGACTATAACCCTATGACATATATTTTGACTAAACAATTTCTAGGGGGCAAGTATTCCAAATGGATAGTTATCTTGTAGGAATTTGACTTGAAAATTGAAAAATTCAAGTCAAAGAAGTCTTTGGTTTTTGCGGAACTGATGTGTGATTGCCCCCGCACTGATACCGAAACTGTGATAGAAGAACCCATTGCGGATGAATCCTTTTTTCTTATCAGTACTCTTGATCCATGTTATGGGGATATAATTTTCTATCTCCAAAACCAATCTTTTCGGCCTGAAATCTCATGATCTCATCGAAGGAAAATACATTTCCAATCCCAACTATACTATATTATTGGAGATACACTCTATCGTCGTGGAGTGGATTATGTTTTCCATTGTTGTCTAACTCATGAAGAAGCCAAAAAGGTTCTGAATGACTGTCACTCTACATCGTGTGGCGGTCATATGTCTGGGTATGCCACAGCCCAAAAGATATTGCGCTGGTTATTTCTAGCCATCCTTATTTAAAGATTATATCAATGCAGTCCGGAAATGCCAGAATTGCCAAATTTTTGATCGAAATATGCATGCTCCACCTGCTCCTCTCTACCCTATAATTGTCGTCCGCCCTTTTGCAAAGTGGGGTATCAATATTATTACATGTAACCCTCACTCAGCCGGGGGGCATGTGTATATCATCCTTGCGCTAGATTATTTTAGCAAGTGGGCCGAGGCGATGCCTACATTTTCGGCAGACGGAACAATTGCTGCAATTTTCATTTTCAATCATATAATTGCTAGGTTCGGTGTTCCTCAAGCGATTATTACTAATCATGGGAGTCATTTTCAAAACATCATGATGACTGAACTAATAGATCAGCTTGGCTCGCGTCACGATAGCTCTACTACATATTACCCACAGGCTAATGATCTGGTTGAAGCAATAAAGAAAGTTCTAGTTACCATGATCCGACGAATCATTGGTATTCATCGGTCGAATTGGCATAACATGTTATTTTCAGCGCTTTGGGAGTACTGAACCTCAATCAAAACATCAACAGGTTTCACTCCTTTTCAACTTGTTTACGGGTTGGAAGTAGTGTTACCCATTGAATGTGAAATTCTGTCATTGCAAATAGCCATAGAATTACTCCCAACCACTTCCGAAGAGGAAAATTTTTTGTTGTAATTATCTCAATTAGATGAGAATTGACGTGATGTTGCATTAGCAATCGAGACTCATGCAAAACGGATAAAAGCTCAGTATGATCGAAATGTTACACCTCGTAATTTTTCGGAAGGAGACTTAGTTTTATTATACGATCAAGCTAACGATAAGCTAGGGCTAGAAAATTCATACCCATGTGGCATGGTCCTTTTGTTGTTAAGCATAAGCTGGCCAAAGGGGCCTATGAATTAGTAGATTTTGACAGTGTCTCTTTAGGTAGACCCAGAAATGGGCTTTATCTAAAAAGATATTATGCTTAGAGTTTGGTGTGGCGATTTTTGTTAGAATAGTTTCTTTCGCGTTGGTGTGTTTTAGATTAAAAGTGTGCCTAGTTTAGAGAGTGTTTTATCATTATTCCTGCTTATCTTGGTTTTACTCTTGATATTACAGATGTCAACGTCTTCTCAAATATACATTGGTTTTGTTGATGGTTCTTGTCGTAGTACACGGAATATTTCTTCCACAGCTTGGGTTATCTATTCACCCTTTGATGAATTAGTATCTATGCATAGGGTAAGCCTCAGTTAAACAACAAATAACATTGCAGAATATAGTGCAGTGATTTAGTTATTATCTAAATCCATCTCATTTTGCATTCGGAGTTTGATTGTAAGGTTAGATTCTAAACTCGTTGTATTATAGCTTAACAGGGTTTATGCCATTAGAAATCCAATATTATTAAGATTATTTTTGAGAGTTTGTTTCTTGGAACGTGAATTTGACTACATTGAATATCAACATATTCCAAGATATTCAAACACATTAGCAGATGCAGTAGCTTCTCAAATGTTAAATAGAAATTTGCAATAATCAAGACAGTAAATTTAAAAACATTCCATAAACATGTTATACAAGATACCCAGTAATAGTGATATATCATAGCACATAAGTGTGTCGAATATACATCGTCTTCGATCATAGGTTTAAAAACACCTTATGATCGGCAAAAATGATAGAAAGAAAGATATAAATGTCATATGAAGTCTACAAAGGCGATCATCCTATCCCTAATGATGATCACGATAAGAAACCACTGCTCGGGCCACCCTACAAAGGAACCTCCTAAAAGGTCCTGGGACCCTAATCACATAGCGTTGTAGCCTAAGAGGAATATCACCTATACTAGTCTCTGGAATATCTACTGTCAAGCGCTCTAGATGATGCTCTAATTCGGTCAAGGTCTCTGCTGATTGGTCCTGTGGGGCCGGTGCCGCGGTAGTAGGGTGTCTTCTCTCATAGGGCGGGAGAGTGGCTGGTCGTCGTGGACCCACATCTGCATTTAAAACTTTTTTCTATCAGTTTTGGACGATTTAAAAACAAAAAAAAAATTAGTTTAAAAATTTAGGAAATGTTGAAAATAATTTTACTTGTATCATCCCATTGCTCTCCTGGTGGAAGAGCCATGTTTGGAACACCACGATAATCCATCCTAGCATATGGAAAATCCCGAATCATGAAAAGTTGGTTCCCTAACCAACGAAAATACTCTGGCGGAAATCGGAAAACCTCTGTACCCTCCTTAGGATGACGTGCCATGACTGCAACCTAGCGCATAATCCTAGGATCTCGAGGAAGTCCAACCTCAACGAAAAGTTGCTATGGAACCAACATAGGTACCCTCTCTAGGCCAAATCTCACAACTAAGTAACCATATCCAAAGTTCTTTAGTTGTCTGCTCTTTGCCCTAGTCAATTGGCCTTTCACATTAGCCAACACAGCATCACACCAGTTGAAGATGGTGCCTCGGAAGCAGTCTACTGCCATGCACATTCGGGAACCGGTAGCTAGATGTAATGTTGTGCTCCCACATAGTCTGGTGACAATAAATGCGATCACTTTAAGTTTAGGACATGAGATGGTCTTAACATCTATCCATTTGTTTGCAGTTTGGACATTACAAAACTCTAGTCGGAGACTAGAGACAGACTGGCCACCTGGCCTAATCCCAAATAGAGATAATATTTCACCTCTCTTAGGCAAACCAGTAAGGAAATAAATGTCCTCTGACTCGATTTCGAGCCAGTGGCCACCAATTATGAAACACTGGCCCTGCATGCTCCACCTGTCTACTAGCCATTGCAAAAAGTCTACCCGAGCCCTCATGCCAGGTATGGCCCAAAATTTCAATAGTCCACATGCTCTTAATGCCTGTATTGAAGGTGGATGGAGTAATGTGGCTTGATCCACATCTTCATGTTCTCTTTCCCACCAAACAAGCATCTTGTGTACCTACATTGCAAAATAGGTGGATTAGAATATTGTAATTTCAAAACATTTAGGCAGAAATGAAAAAGTTAGGGTTTCAAAACGCGTTTCGCGAGGTCCGCACCCACTAGTTAAGGACAGTGCATAGGTGCGCACTTGTCCTTAAGAGTAGGAGTGGGACCCCAAATTTTTCTTTTGTACGAAAAAGTCATGGTTCGCAAGGTCCACATGGTACACCTTCGCAACCACCGTGAGCGATTTTTTAACCAAAATTTCCCTAAACAATCAGTTTTAAAGCCCTAAAAATGAAAATCAAATGGATCAAATGGAAGACAAAGATGATATGGATTACCTAGAGAGGACAGTTCTCGATTCCAACGGTCAGATTTTCCGCAATCTTCATAGGAATTTTTCTTACCAAAAGCTCTTACTTTTCACTCTAAAGTAAAACGGTAAAAATGAATTTACAAAAGCCCTTTTTATAAGTTTTTTTGAATAAATGAATTTTTAATTTGTTTGTTTTTCACTTTAAAAATGTCATTTTTGATGCACTTTTATTAATTTTAAACCGGTTTGAGTAATGTTTGAGTTTTTGTGCAGAATATTGGGTTTTCAGGGAGAATTGACATTTTCAATGAAAAGCACACTTTTTCACTTTATCGAGCTCTTTTCAAAATTTACGAAAAGGAAAACATAGAATCCTCTTTAAGCTCTTTTCTGACTTGTAAAATATGAAAAGATTGCCGAGTTTTTCTTTTTAAACTCGTTAAAACGGAATTAAAAGGACGTTCCACTTACAACCCTTTTATGACCGTATAAACATGAAAATATTGCCAGACTTTTGTCGTTTCAAGTTCGATATTTGTAAAAAAATGACGTGTTTTCGATCACTTTTTTACTTTTTCAAATTGAAGACACTAATTATGAAAATTACTCCTTGATCGTAATGATCAAGTGGTTCTCTCAAGTATTATTTTATACATTTTTGGGCTTGGGAGACACAAATTTATGAAAAAGGACAACCATGGAGATTTCTTAAGTTTTTCTTCTGACTCCCTAAAATTGAAAACCACCGAGTTTCTCCTATACTGGACTCGTTAAAATTTAACAGGAAAGGACCTGTTCAATTTCAAACAGGAACGAACCACTCCTTCTTAGGGTTCGAATCTTAAACTAAGTTGGACTCATCCGAAGGATGAGCTTATAATCAACCAAATGTTATCCTCCTCAAGCTTGTCAAAAATAAAGAGGTGCTTGCCAGAAATGGTGGGGGAAAAAGAGAGACAAATGAACTTGTTTGTTATACTTTGTGTTTAGAAAAGCAGTTAACCACTCTTGAACATGACACTTTTTTGTTCACCTGGGTTGGGAAATCCTTTGCCTAATAGTTAATCAAACCAGATTGAAAGTCTTCAACCGATTTCTAGGTATTATCTTTGGGTCAATTGTCACCAAACCATCTGCAGTGTAGTTATGTGTTCAAGAGGTCAGCTCAAATAAACCATTCATTTGCAAAATATCTGTCATCCATCATTGACCATCCCTGAGTTAGTCCTTGCCAAATATATTTCCTCAAAACTTGATCTATGATTTCGTGTTGTGGGCTTGACTACGATGGATCGCTCTCTATCGAATCCAATTCATTATCTAGAAAGATGATCTAGAAATCGTCAGTACCTTGGAATCTGCATGCCTCAATGGCAGGTTTCTCGCCTTTGACGATAGGTGGCATCATTGACCTTCGATCAAAGGATTTTGTGACATGTTCAACATCGAATCATTTATTCACATTTCATGGATTGTACTGAGTACTTTGAGGGCTATTGACATTACTGGTGGTTCCTCTCACACTTGTTAACAATTTACATCATTGACTGGTAATCAAGTGGTTTCTACCATGTTCGACTTCAACACATTCACTCACATGGATAGAATCGTACTAGTTCGGGAAGCAGAAATCAAGACCGTGGATCTAGTTTCCACCATCCAGGCTACAAGGAATTTTGTTATTCATTATACAGTGGACTATTCATAAACAGATGGTTGCGTCCATACTGTGTCTACATATGTCTATTCTTGTGATGTATTACAAAATCATTCCTGTATCAGAGCAGTTTAGATAGTTTTATAGTCAGTTTTGATCTGAGTATGGGAATTCCTACCTCAGCGACGATATGATCATATATATATATATTTCCATTGAATGTTTTTACGGGTTCCAACCGGGGTATCCACAGTAATATCCTTGAAATGATAAAGCACTTGACTCTTCGTAGATGATAGAATCATCCTCATCTATTACAGACTTCGTACTTTAGGGGGCAATCTGTTGCACAAAAATTGTCACCATGATTTTCTGCAATCAATATGAGTCTATCACCACTCATACTTACCTCCTTTGCAAAGTCTTAAACCTTAGTTCTTCATATCAAGCTTTGAAAATAAGAGAAAGACCCTAAAAATCTCTAAAATTCGGGTTTTGCACTTTCTCTTAGCATTACCTGTGGTACCGCACCCATTGGTCATGTCCCCTGCACACCTGACCGCTCTGTATCTGCGTTTATGGGTGTGAACCCATGTAAAAGTTGAAAAGGTGCAAGTACATTCTTAAAAACTGACTTTGAGTCATTTCTGGAAGCTTCTAGAGGGAATCTTGTGTTGGCAAGTTCGCTCCTTGAGGGTTCATGTATCCCATTCCTTAAGGAGCTAACCCCTTGATGTGAGGAGATTATCCCCTTGAAGGAGCACTCTATCCCTTCAATGGTGTACCTGTAACCTCCTTCCTTTGCACTATAAAATGAAGCTTTGGGCTGGTTACTTGGGAGGTTGAAAGCTGAATATTTTTTAGGGTAAATGCTACGGGAACTTAGTCTTCCTTATTGAGTTATTGAGAGGAAAGATTACATACCTTTTGATCTCATTGGGGAGAGAGTGAGGCTTGTCAAAGTAGAGGAGATTCTTGTTTGGACCCTGGGAAGAGCTTGTACAGCATCAAGGCACTAAGGTTGTAAAGTTCGTCTATTTCAAAGTTAATACAATCAAGTTTATTTTTCTCAATAAGCTGTGTCTTATGGTTTATTTCATAGATTCCTTGATCACTATGATGAACATGATTTATTATATTAGCTATGCAGGTGTTCTTTGATGTGTGCTTGTTTGTGATTGCAGGTTATTAAAAGGAAACTTCTTGGAGTTGTTGGAGCAAGGCTACCACAAACTAGTGTTGGACTTAAGGTAGGGTCTAAAGCACCTCTTCGTTTTTATTAATGAATCGCAATATGTTTAGATAAAAGTAGATTTGCTTGTATTTCTTGTTGCTAGATATCAATTGATACTAGGAAGATCACTCTAGTCCAGAAGAACGATTTATCTGCTTAACACTAGCACATGGATAGATATTAATTGAATCAAGAATTACAGGCTTCCATACCTCTGAGATCCAACTGTAGAGAGTTGTCAGCTGCGGCCAAAAACCATTGAATCGACAAATTAGGGCACTTTCAGAGAACTTCATAGCCTCATTGAGTGAGGCCTAGACCACCTAGACAGTGGAAGCTGGGGCTTCATTGACGATATGGATAGGAGATTGCCCCCCAGAGGCAGACGAAACTAAGCCAGCAGCTATTTTCACAAATCTGGGAGCCATCTGGAGAATTCTCTCCTGCTGAGTATAAAACGTTTCTGAATTTTTTTACAAAAGGGAGCCACATAGGGCTTTCATATATGTGTCTCAAATCTATAATATCCATCCGTAGCGCAAACATAATTGGGTGCAAGCTACCTAGACAACCCTAACAATAAGCCCAAATATGCACCTTATAAAAAGAATCGTTATAAAATCCCCACAAATATCACGCTAGACCTCAGGTGGATGACTGCGGACACATCTATGAAGGAAGGTGTGAAACAAAGATGACTCAAATGAGGTAGACAAAACAACAAACTGTACCCAAAACACATCACCGAAAGAGGAGATGATGAGAAGCCACCACGAAAAAGAAAGCCCTACAAAGAAATAGAGCTAAGAGGCCTAGACCCACTTATGGTAACCACAAGATCGACACACCATAGATGTAGCACAATAAGAGGCCGCAGATCGTTATAAGAGGGCTGTAGAAGGCCACGAAAGATTTCCATAGAGGGTTGCAGAGGGTCGCAGATCATTATAGGACCCTAACAAGGGGTTGGAGCACTTTTTGACATGGCTATTGCACAAACATTCTTTTTTTAACTGTTGTCCCAACTCCTTGTAATAATCACCCTACTCCTTGTGATCATCACCTCACTCCTCATAATCAACATCTCACTTGAGTTGAATTTTCCATGTACATGTGTGACTGAATGAACTTTAGTTTACTAATCGATGGTCGAAAAGTTTACTGGCCACCTTCATCCCATAAAAAGATTCCTTTCTTGAACATTACACATTTTATCATTATATGCATATGGAAGAGGTGAGGGTTTTCATACCTGATATTACCTATGATGTCTATTTTTTGTATATGCTTGAATGTTGGGGTTGGACTTCATAATAGAATGATCTTAAAGGTTTTGATTTCCTTTGCTTGCTTCTACACAAGTCCTCTTATATTGATGATCCTTTGGCTGATAAAATTGTTGTGTGTGAAGGTTTCTTCCCAGTGTCCCATTTGTTGGTGGTGGAGTGGATGGGTTGCTTCCTAAGTAGGATGTGTACCTTATAAACTTCACACATGGCTTCATGATGCTCAAGGTGGTTGGATCTTCTACTCTGTGGGTGAAAAAATTGATGTTGAGTTCTATTGTAATTATACAGACTGCTACTGGAGGAATCATCTTACTTTAGTAGTCATTTAATTCCTCTTTGAGACCTCATTATTGCATGTGGGATTGATAGAAAGTCATAAGAGGTATAAGGATAGGGTTAAAATCATCAAGAGGTGGTGGAAAAGTTGACGAAAAACCCTTTTTTGGTTTCTTTTTTATGTAGGGAAGAGTGGAATTTGAAGATTACTCTTGGCTAGATGGAGTGGATAATTGATGAAGGTGATATAGGTGGAATTATCTCAACTTTTCTTCGAGAAGACATGATATTTTGTCCCTTTTCTCCAAACAGATCTACCTCTTGTAGAATTTCGGGCTGCTATTGAAGCATTTTAGGCTTCTCGTATAGCATTTTAGGTTTCTCTTGCAGCATTTCAGGCTGCTCCTATAGCATTTCAGGATAGACTTTTAGCACTTCAGAGATGAGGAAAAACATTATTCTATTCCTAGCCAAATGATGGAGAGAGGTAGGGAGGTGAGTGAAGAGGGTGAAAATGTAATGGATAGCTAGAAAAATGGAGGAATGAATATTTACAATCTATTCTGTATGCATGGTTTTGTTGACCGTCTGTAGTCCTGCAAAAGTGAGATGGTAACAAAATAAGTGTAACTAATCCTTGTGTTTTTTCCTCTCTTTTTTTTCATACTTGCAGGTTTCCTTTGTAGACGCTTTCAACCTGAATGCATACTTGAGGTGCCTCAAAGGATGTTTTCACTTACAGATATTTTTATTTTATTTTCTTTTTCATTTTCTTTTTCTTTTTCTTACTCTTGGGTTGCCTCAGAGATGTTTTCATCCCTAGAGTTGGCCTTATATGCCTCATGGAGGTTTTCACCTAGGACCTTTATTTCTTTTTCTCATTTTTTTTATAAGTTGTGTGGATTGAGGACTGTGAGCCTCCCAATAATATTTAATTCTCTATTTATTGAACTGATAAATTCTTCCTTGGACAAAGGTATTTTATACAAATTCAACCTATAATCATTGACAAGTAGAAGAATCCCTTCCTCATCAACTGTTCTGATCTGGACAAACCCATTCTCATTAAATTTCTCTACTAGATAGGGACCCAACCATCTTGTCATTAAATTTCCTTTCAAATCCTTGAATCTAGAATCATACAATAGGTCCCAATATCCTTCTTGAAAAGTATTCTCTTTGGTGTGTTTATCATGCCAAATATTCGTTTGTAGCTAGATTAACTTAGTGTGTAGGAGAGATTACATCCTAAATTCATCTAGACCATTGAGCTAGAGGAGCCTCTCATCTTGTGCTATAGTGAGGTGCAAGTCTAACTAAGCTTCCATCCTTAAGGTGTTATATTTGAATTCAATAGATAGTAGGGCCTTCTTCCCATAGACTAGTTCAAATGGAGTGAATCTAGTGGTGGTATTCCAAGTGGTGTTGTAAGCCCAAGTGGGTTCCACAAGTTTATCTACCCAATATTTTTTGTTGCTGCTAACAACCTTGGTTAGAATTTTATCCAACACTTTGTTTGTGACCTCCACCTACCCATTTTCTCGTGGGTGATAAGAAATGGATGTCATGTGCTTGATGTGGTGCTGGTTCATGAGATATTCAATTATATTTGACATAAATTATGCTCCTCGATAGGTGACTAATACCATTGGAAAACAAAACTTGTAGAAGGTGTTCTCCCTCATAAATTAAACCACCTTTTACTCAGTTTCTTCCTTTACTTCCTTTGTTTCAGCCCATTTAGTCAATTGATCTGTGCACACAATGACATATTTCTTTTGTCCTAATGGGGATCAATAGGTCCAATGAAATCCATGCCCCACTTCTTAAATGGATCTAGAGTCACTTTAGTTTGTAAGGGAATTTCATCCTTGGGCCTGGGTTTACCTATCTTTTGGCACTGATCACACCTGATGATGTACCTCCTTGCATCCTAATGTAAAGTGGGCCAATAATAACCTTATTGTAGAAATTTGAAGGTTGTCCTCTTAGCAGTAAAGTGGCCCCCACAAGGTCCATCATGTCATGCTAAGATGATGTCATAGACCTCCTCTTCTATCACGCGTCTCCTCAAGATCTGATATGGTTCCAATATGAAAATATTCCCCCCCAATCCAAGTGAATGTGGCACTTTTACTGACAATATTTCTCTTCTCCTTAGAGGATATATTTGGATGGAACCTCCCAGCAACCAATTATTTGGCTATATGAGAAAACCAAGGAGAAAGCATAGAGATGGAAAATATATGTTCATCTAGAAGTTGATCATCCACCATTTCTTCCTTCTCTATAAGGAGGGTTAGTCTTAACAAGAAATCTACAACCACATTCTTTTTCCCTGGTTTATAAATAATAGTAAAATCAAATTACTGCAATAATAACAACCATCTAATTATCCTAGCATTGACGTCATGTTTATTCATTAAATACTTAATGGTTGCACGATAAATGTCAATAAAAGTTGGATAAACAATGATATAATTCCTAAACTTGTACAAAGCATGTACCATTGCAAAGAGTTCATTTTCAGTGACAGTATAATTTAAATTAACTTTAGAAATGTTCTTACTAATGAAATATATAGTACGAGAAAAATTGTCTTCCACTTTTCCTAAGGTGTCCCCTACAAATTTGTCTTAGGCATCTATTTTTATATGGAAAGGTAGTGCCCAGTTGGGAACCCTAAGGATGGGTGCATTGGTCAACGTTTCTTTTAGTACTTCAAAAGCTTCTTGACATTTGTTTGTCTAACTAAAATCTAAATCTTCAGCCAACAATAAGATCTATCACCTTAGCGATTCCACTGTTTCAATCTTATTATAAACACCTAGGCGAATCCATTGTCTATATCATTATTTGGTCATCTCAACTTTCAAGAGGCCTCATACTCTCTTTGATGCTAAACAATAAAAAACTTTCCCTACATTTGAACTTGATATCACTCACCTAAAGCGGTTTTCAAAATTGTCATTATTGCATTCTTGGCCAACAAATCTGCCCACTGGATTTTTCTTCTATTTCTAGTTATCCCAATCATGTCCCTACAGTTCATGAATGGTATACCTATTTTCCTACTTTCAATGGAAATATAGATAGAAGGTCAGACCACCACCTTAAGTATTTTCATGAATTCACGGAATAATTGGGTATTATTTTTGAAGACATGAAAAAGAAATTATTCATATATTCTTTAGAGGGATATGTTAGACTTTGGTACAAAACAATACCTTGTGGGAGTATATCTTCCTTGAAGAGTTTTCACATAGCATTCAATCATTTTTTCAAAATATTATGTCCATCGGATGCTTTGTTTGAAGAATTTTGTGCACATTTTAATGTTGAAAATATTTTTGAGGTTAATGATTTTGTTGAAGATGTTTGTTGGGCTCAACTCCAAGAAAACATATGCTTGCATCAACAATCACTAGCCAACAATAAAGAAAGGGAAGAAGGAGACATTATCAAGTTGAAAATAAGTCCACTAGTATCTTATTCTGCCAAATTTGATGATTCTCCTTCTTACAATTTGTATGACTTTGATGGGATGTTGAGTAATGCAGGACTGTAACATTCCTAGTCATGGGAAGATGCAAAAAAAGTGGAGGCCCACTAGGAGGTCAACAAAGAGGCTCCAGTTCACAATTCACATTCTTAAAATAAAGGAAATTTTCAATAAGTTAGTATGGAAGTCGATAAGGATTCTCTAATCTATTATTTAGATGATTTAGAGGAGGAGGATATGGTTGTAGATTGTCAAAGGGATATGCTTACAAATAGGTGGGGAGAAGATTACCAACAACATACCCTTCAAGAGGAGCCCAAAGTTGAAGATCAAAGCAATGTTTATGGTTGTGTGTTGCAGAAATATTCCTACACGGAAATTGTTCAAGAGAGGGATGGAACCACAATTTTTTCTTGTCAGTTCTATGACCCAATAGCTGACTGCATGACAACATTCTTTGGTCAACAACAAATTTTGTTTTACAGGCATGTATCAAGTTTTTTGTTTGAATATTTTTCATGGTGTATGTTTATTTTTATTTTTAAATATCAATACATGGAGTCATTAGGTCTAGCACCCAAATGCTGACTTGGTATCATTGGAAGGTTGACGTCACTTAGGTTAACTGAGCCCTATGCATAAGTATGAGTTGTATATAAATAAGCTCACTAGGTGAGCATTTAATTTTCAGTTGTTAGAATTTGTAGTCCTACACTTTAGCTTTTATAAGGAGGGGACTCCCAACAAATAAAGTTCTAGGGAGGTTTTCTAGTTTTACAGGTTCACTATATTTATTTGACTCCATGCCAAATGGTGAATGCTACTAGTCTGTAGGTTCTCAGCACCTTGTCAGTAAGGAAATCTCACCAATTGGAGATAATGTTGTTACTTACTGCAAAATGTGTTTTTAGTTGTCCAAAGAGTAAATGAGAAGAGATGTTTACAGACATTTTCCAAGTAGAAAAAGGAATCAAAGCCTGCATCAGACCCTCTCCATTGGAAATATCTTGAAACAAGCTTTCCAATAATACATGGAAATCCAAAAATGGACTCTTTGATCAAAAGATATGGTCTTATAAAGTTTCAAGGATTGAAGCCTTGGGAAGGCATATCAGAATATAAGAGATTGCAATACTGGAGGTCCAAAGACATCATGCATATCTCTGATTGCACATCAGAGCATCAAGAATATTGACAATTGCAACATCAAAGCACAAGTCATATAGGCGATCGCATATCGAATGTTAGGTATCAACGTATCGCAACATCAAAGGTTGGAAGAGATAAAAACAATGACAATAGGAGGATCAAAACTTTTGAAAGTGGAAACCTTAAAAAGTTGTGATATTGTTAAAAGTTCTGATAGCATTAAAATCTATCAGGGAGCACCAATAAGGATTAACAAAGGATTTCCTTGCAAAACCAAAGGTGGACAGGCCCTTTAATATCTCCTTTATAAAGACACATGGCAACATATGATTGGTTTCAATAAATTGTAGTGGCATCTAACATCAACATGACATGGCGGTACAGTAGGACACATGGCAGAAAATTTTGGCATTTTGAGGGGCCTAAGGGGGGAATTTGGGTGACACATGTCACAACTCAAGAAGTACCACATGGAGTGATGACATCATATCATAGGTTGGCATATCAGAGAATTAAAATTTCATAGCTCCAAAGTTATTTCCCCAATTAGAAACTGTCAATGAGAGGGATATGATATTTCGCTATCGCATGGTCAAGAGGAACTTAAAGAACCTCGGGGGCTAAGAGCTTAACAAAGGAAGAATGGCCCCTAGCAAGATTCTAAATGCTATAGCACCTCAATTCTAAGTGATAGGTCACAACCCTCAATCCCATGGAGGAAAATAGAAAGTGACTAAACAAAAGGAGACAAGGGAATCAAAACTCGTTGTTTTCATAATTTATTTTAAGAAAAGGTTCCGATAAGTCAAATCTCTGATACAGCACTATGGAAATATTTCAAGTCATATTGGGCTCCAATAGCGTGAGGGAGAGAGGTAAGAGATGGATGAGTCGACAGTTATGATTCTGCGACACCACTAAGACCACCATAATTGATCACTCCCAGCTCTAGAAAGTGGGAAGTTCAAGCGATTAAAAGGAAAATGATAGGTGAATCGGTCGAGTAACTAAAGAAGAGAATTATGGTAGAGACATGGCCTGATCATAGGCCATCATAGGAATGGCAGGGAGATATTTTCTTCAATCATCATTTAGTTTTCCTTTTGTCTTTTATTCTATAATTTCTTCATTTTAGAGAAAGGAATCAAATCCAATTGTAAGGATTTCGGTAGTATATCTTCACACACCGAGACAACTATTTGATCAGATAGCTAGAGCATGGATAAGATATTTTGTAACTACTTTCAAAGCTCCCCTCTCCTTATAAAAGGAGAGAATAAAAACTAAACAGGGGTTCCAGAATTCTACACCCAAGAGGCATGAATTTTGTGGTTTCACTTTGGTTCATTTTTCTTGTTCATGAGGTCCTTGCGGTGACGCATTTTATAAATGTAATGGAATGGTGATTTGGACTCCATTTTCAAGGATTAATGAAACTATTTTATTAATTCCAATTAGATAAATGCACATTATGTTTTCCCATTTGTATATCACTTCATGTATGTATTTCCTCCTTTAAAATAGTGTAATGAAGCTGTCAGTATCACTCTCCTTATGGTTGGATGTTTTCTATTAAGTAGTAAAAAGTACCTGTGTTAACTACATATTTACTTGTGTTATTTATGTTGGCCTAGTGGGTCCTGACCCAGGTTTAGAGTTAGTTGTGTCAAAAAAATCCCTACACTACCATCCCTTTCAACATCAATCCACGGAGCGTAGACTAAAGTCTCACCCGAAGCAGTATCGGGGAATGCTAGAACCAAGTTTCTGTACCGAGAGATCAGTGTGATGTCATTTTGTGCCCGAAATATGCCTTCATGCAGATCGATAAGCCTTTACATATTATCAATGTAACTTCCTTTAATCAGCCTCTAAGCCTCCACGAAGGTCTACGACTGGCTTTACGGACCCTGAATAGGTAAATTAACTACTTACACACATCAAAGATTACTCTTAACCCATTATTTACTCATATCTACTTAAGTGTTTGATAAATTTAACGAACACCGACATAATCTTTGCATAAACCCTTAATGTCAATTGTGTTCACATAACAATATAGATCCAGTAAAGTCGCGCATCAATACAACATTATTTCATAAACCTGTCATTCATCACAACATAAATTGCATTCATACATAACTGAAGTAAATAGATAAAACATACGAATTTTTGTAATAATCTTCTTTATTAATATTCAGTTTAGTTTATAAACTAAAGACATCCCTGCGCACTCAACTGTAGGGGTTTGCACACTCAGTTGTAGACTCAACTCTAGGCCTTTGTGCACACAGTTGTAGAGCCTTCTTCCTCCTATAAGACTTCTACAATCTTTCTTCTATTGACCCATTACATTCGTCTTCATCCATATCCTCCTCTTAGACTCTCTAAGACACACCTATTTATACACTCCCATGGTCTACAGACCATGGATGGATGTTCAAAAAGCTAACATAACTTACGTAAATAAGGGTAAAACCCTTTTTAACTCTTTAACTATCTACGCACTTGGAGACCACAATTTACGGAGACTTTACATCTTTTTACATAAAACTTGGGATTTTGCCCCAAAATTGACCCTAGGGGACCCCATCCCAGCAGGCCCCCAACACAAAGATCATGACTCACCCTCAAGTCACTCGGCTGGCATGGACGTCTTGTTGTTAAGATCTCCCAACTCCACTTGTACAACCAATACTTCAGTCGTGCTTTGCATGGTTGCCTTCTTGATATATTCCACTAGTTACTCTATGGTTGGCCCTACACTATCCTACTTGCTCTTCTGCTACGTACGCTGCAAGTTTGCTAACTTTTCCTAAATATTGGTGAAGACTATGTAGGCCTCATCCAACCAAGGCTCCAATCTGGCCTTAAGTACTACCTCTTTCTTCTACGCTACTTCCACCTATGCAAGCAACTTCTTAGCCACCTATAGCTTGGCAAGGCATTGCGTTGTAGCAATGGTGCACACTGTCACCCTTACTTCATCATATTATTGTTGTAGATCATGAACCTCTGTATTTAATACCTTTAGGGTGGGCTCTTCCTACATGATAGTCACTAATTCCATGGCTTATTCAAATAATGCAGTGTAGACCACCACCGCGACATCTACTGTCTCAACTCCATCCTTGACAGTGGCTTCTCATTGTTCCCTTACCTCTAGCGGGGTTGAAGGATGTGACTTAGCTCCAGTTCTATTATCCTCATTTTCAGCTCAAACTAAACTCTGGCCACCTCTTCCTTGGCATCCCGCATGCCCACAAAACGCTTTCTAATCTTTGCTTCCAATGGTGCCTCCTAAGGGATATGCAATTCTGGCACTGTTCTGCATGCTTCTGCCACCGCGGCCACTACCTGTGGGCTTTGGACCTGAATTTTCTTCTGTGCTTCTAGATCCTCTGTATCTTTGGTGAAAATTTGATCCTTGTTCACCTAATACTCACTTATGACACTTAGTGCGCACCGCTCTAGTGTTGTTAGCTCTGCTGTCACACCTAACTACAGTGTGTGAACGTACTCATTAGGGAGCACATCCAAGTTGAGGTTGACATTCTTTAGAGAACTTACAACAACCTTGCCATCAGCTACCTCTATGCTCAAGGATCCTTCTGGTAGCGCGACTGCCCAGAGATCTAATGATCTGACCATCTTTGCTGCCTGACTAGTCTCGGGTGCTAAACTTGTTTGTGTGGCGCTTACCTGACCTACGCCCACTTGGATCCTACTCGTCTGAATCTACAACTCACGTAGATCCTTCTGAATGGTACTTAGCACCTATTGTTGTTGTTTTTTGAACTACTAGAGAGGTTCCACTTTGGTATCACGCACCTTATCTCCAATTTCATCAATGTCACCTTCTATTAGAATGATTGGGTCTAACTATGGCTTGGTCAATTTGGACTTCTTCCAGGGCCCCTCCTTTTCTTATTCCTTGTACCGCTCCACCCGGAATGGTGTGCTCTATCCTACATCTCCACAACCACCCTGCTCTGACTACCCTCTTCCTTTGCCTAGGGTGAAGGGAACTTACCACTCAACTCGGAGTCGCACTCTTCTTGTTCAGTTTGCTACTTCGCAGCATGCTCCTTTTCCACTAGGTCCTTCTCCTTGGTCTCTTTTCTATGCTTTTAGGCCAACTACTAGACCTTCTTCTTGGTTTCTTCCTTCTTTTTCTTCTCCACAGATTTGTTGGATTCCATGGCTATATCGAATGGAGTATGCTAATCTTTTGGCTAGAGCTTGATGGTTTCCAGGATGGCATCGTCTGTGGCCAAGTAAGGTAGATCAAACCATTTTTGTTGCAGATCCTTTCGCGCCCTGATATATATGCAGTGGAAATCTTCCTTAAACTCCACATACTCTGCAAGCTTCTCAAACATTATTGGGGACAACTGTGGCTTCTAGTTGATGGTCATACGAATTTTCGTCTCCATCAACCCCCATAAAACATTGGTCTCTGTAACCCGCGCAACATCCTTTGTGGCCCAAAGGGAGGAAAATTGGGTAGCCTCTGGCAATCCTTTGTCCACATGATGAAATTTTCTATCCTTTGGTAGGTCCCAAGCCACTAGCACGATGGAGAGAAACAACCACGTGTAGTGGAAGGTTTTTCTCTCATCCTACGCCTCACAACAATTTGTGAGGAACTCTCTATAGAGGTAGCGTGTCAAATTGAACTACATGCCCTTTGTGCACTGTGAAATCAATGAAATTATGGGCGCTGGCACCTCATTTGCGTGGAATTTTCTCATGACCTTGCTGGCTAATATCTATGTAGAAACTTGTACCATGGGGTCAGTGATAGAGGTGATGGAGTACCCATGCGGCTTGTTCACTACCTTGAATTTTTCCTTCATCTTCTCGGTGATGTCGCGCTCACTCATCTTTTCGCCAGTGGCTAGATTCAACCTTGAGTGTGGAAATAACGTGATTCAATGGATCAACATATTAGTGATTGGGATTGGA
>APFE030699200.1:0-12615 GCA_000404065.3 Pinus taeda | reverse complement strand
AATAATCATAATATTAGGTTGTAAATTACAAGGATTCATTTAATTAATTAATATCAATTTTTATGGTTAGTTTATTTTTATTGTTATTATTTATGGAAATAAGTTAAATTAGGTAAAAAATATAAATAAACTAATTTTAATGGTTGGTTTAAAAATAATTTATTTATTTATTTAAATAATTATTAATTATAAAAGTTATCCATATTAGGTTAAATAGATAACTAATTTTAATGGTTAGATTAAAAAGAGAATTTATTTATTAATTTAAATTATTTAATTAAATATTTAATATATATATATATATATTATTATATAATATATATATATATATATAATATATATCATATCATTAATATAAGGTCGAGAATTTTCATTTATAATAATATTTTTAATGGTAGTTTAAAAGCAATTTTATTAATTTATAATAATCAATCCATATATATTATATATATAATATAATATAATAAAATTATAAAAGTTAGGATTACCACTATATCCATATATAAAATAATTATAAGTGGTTATTTAAAAAGTATTAATTAATTAAAGTATTAATTAAATATTATTAATATTATATATAAATTAGTTGTAAAGTTAAGGTAAATAAATAAAATAATAAATAAATAATAGAGATAAATAAACTAATAAATAATAATAATAATAATTATATATAAATAAAAAGAGCTAAAAAACGAGGCGGGGGCAGAAAAATCGTAAGAAGAGAGTGCTGGAATCCAACACCTACTGATTTTCTAGCCATCATCTCTATTGAGATTGCTCGACCTCTTCTCAATCTCAATAGCTTCCCTAAATTTACGATGATGAAACTGAGCAACTTTGGCAACAACCTTGGCCTCCTTAATACACGCCTGATGCTCGGTCTTTTCCACATGCTTTGCTAAAGCTGAAGGCTTGGATCTCCCATGTCTTAGGTCAGCCGCATGTTCGCAGATCCTTTGATGGATGGAGCGCCCAGTTTCCCCAATATAGGGGGTCCCACATGAACAAGGGATCAAGTAGACACCCTTCATGTTCTTGGGGTTAACAGGATCTTTCACCGATCGGAGGGAATTGCGAATGGTGTTGAGGGGCCTAAAGGTTGAGGGAATATCATACCTTTTAAGGATCCGAGCAATCTTTTCTGTGGTTCCTTGGACATAGGGAAGATGGAAACCTAGACGATGCTCTTTAGGCTCTTTCCTACTTAACGTATTTTTAGAGGCTTTTTGGAAATCCTTCTGGCCTAGGCGCCTACTATATCCATTCTCCACAAAGACATTAAGGAGATGGGATCGCTCCTTATCAAAGCTCTCACAATCAGAGATCCTAAGGGCCCGAGTAGCGATGGTGTTAAGAACACCCATCTTTTGAGCAGGGAAATGATGGGAAGCGGCATGAAGTTACTGCTCAGTATGCGTTTTCTTTCAGAACACCGAGTGGGATAGAAAGCCATCTTTATTCCGAGATATAAGAATATCCAGGAAAGGGAGGCAACCATTGACCTTTTTCTCCATGGTGAACTTAATGGAAAAGGATCGGCTGTTGAGGTGATTAAAGAACTGATCTAGCTCCTCAGGGCCATGGGGCCAGATGACATTAGTGTCATCCACATACCTTTTCCAAAGCTTAGGAAGAAAACGAGCTGAGGATAAAGCTTTGGCTTCGAAATCTTCCATAAAAAGATTCGCAACAATAGGGAAAAGAGGGGAACCCATGGCAACACCACACGTCTGTTCAAAAAATTCACCCTCGAAGCAGAAGAATGTGGAAGTGAGACAGATCTCAACCAGATGCATGGTATCAGGATCTGTTAGGCGATAGATCACTTCCAAGGCCTCCTTTAAGAGAATAAAAATGAAAGAAATCACATTTCAAAGTTTTGAGTTCTTTCATATTCTAAAGATGCTTCAATCAAAAGAAAATCATCTAGTCAACAAGATTATTATTCTAAGCTACACTAGTTTAAGAACAACATGCATGGTTGCATTCTACCCCACCCCTTAAGTATTTATCCATAGTCATGAAGTGGACTTGCATGAGAACAACTGACATGTTCGTTTGCATTGGAGAGTTAACTATGATTCACAAAAACCAAGAAGTAATAATCCCATCATACCTTCACACTCGATGAATAATGTGGGAGTGTGCTCTTCATTTGCTCTGAATGTTAAATTTTAGTGCAAATGGGATAATGGATTTTGTTACAGGCTTAAATCTTGGGGTCTCTAATTGATTTATATGCCTGTGGGTTTTAGTTATATTCCATCTTGATACAATTCAGGGCTCTAAATTGGGTTCTAGCTCTCTTCAATTACCCTTGTGGGACCCTACCCCTGGCCTTGGCTTGCATGGCTCATGTTTTATTGGCTCCAATTTGCATGCTTCAAGTGGATCAACTTTTTATGTTAGCATAATTTGTGTGGCTCAAGTCTTGTTAGCTTTGGTTTGCATGGGTTAGATTCAGTTGGCTTTAGTTTTCACTACTCAAGTTCCCTTACTTCTAGTTTGAGTCACTTAGCTTGGTGATCTAGTAGGCTTGGTTTGTTCAACATTGTGTGTTTGTTTAGTTGTTACAACTTTGCATACTCCTCCTAAATCCCTCTAGTTCCCTTTGGATTGAATTAGAAAAGGTTATTCTTCTCTCCATATTTCTATTATACCACTAGTTTTCCGAGGGTTGTTATAAAGCAAACACTTTGCTAAATAGGCTAGACTATTAATTATGGGTGGGTTAAGGTGTTATTTCAAATTTTATGCAATGTTAATAGTATGGAACATGGGAATTATATGAGGCACCCATTATTTGGGACCACTAATATTCATGTACTCTTGAAAAGGTAGGAGGATTATATCACTAACCATAAGAACTCAATTTTCTCGACTACTAGCAGGATGCATATCAAGAAAATGTTAGAAATTATGAATTTACCTACATATTGGGAACCCTACATAATGAAAAGAAGAAAATTGAAGGACTTCAAGCTAAGTATACTACACTCCAACATATAGTTGTGAATATAGTAAAAAATATGATTCCAACTATCACATAGTTTTAGCTCGAGTAGTTGGGAAAAATGTTTGCGATCCTCTGCACACAACTTCCATTCCCATGGAGTGACACGTTGGTCCATTGTGATAAATCTATAAGGGTAGATCACCCTAGTTGGGACGCCTTAACTCTTGCTAAATCATAGGTTTTCTACTAGGTGTTGGGTTGTGGGTTGTTGGCACTAGCCTAGGGGTTAGAGTGACAACTAGCTAGATTTGACTTAGACCTTGCCTACGTAACCCAAACTAGTTACTAATTCCTCTAAATTTTAAAAGGAAAAACACAATTTCAACTAATTAAAATTCTAAGTTGTCAATTGGGTCTACAATGGAAGAACAAAAAGAAGATGAGACAATGTAAAGCAATACGAAAATGTGGATTAGAACTTTAAGGAATACAAAAAACTAGAATTTATTTTGAACATTTCATGTATATTTGTATTGTCATGTTAACAAGTATGACTACAGGGTGAATGCAGGAAGATGGATCACACTTTTGGGCCAAATGTGCCGATGGAATTTCAAATTTTACTCTCTTATCAAATTGAAGCCCTCAAATTTCATATAAGCATTGCGACTTTTGATTTAGAGTAAAAGGACAATTTGTGGAGAATTATGTTATTTTCCTAATGATATTTTTTTGCAAAAAGGTTTACTATCATATAATATGTCAAATTTCCACTAAATGAAACATTTGTCCTTGCAAATTTCCACACATCTTAAGAGGTATGTGTGTGTTCACATAGCATAACTTAGTCTAAAATGTGTATTTTTTCATATATATATATATATATATATATATATATATATATATATATATATATATATATATATATATATATATATATATATATATATATATATAATATATATATATATATATATATATATATATATATGATGTACATGGAGAGAGCTAAGTTTTTCATATTAAAAATTTGTTTTTTATGCAAAATTATAACTTTTATTATTTTTCAAAGTTTATGAAGTAATATTTCAATTGCAAATTGCAGACACGTGTCTGCGCAAGGTTTTTTCAACTATTTAAACAAAGATAATGGTATTTTCTGAATTATTTTCCTTGTTTATATTTTATGTTATTGATTTGTTACTCAACATCTTTAAAATTGCTAAAAAAGATTCAAGCATTATGTTTAAAAGAAATTAGATGAAAAATATCATATGAATTCAAAAATTTCAAACTCGTATGCCATTGGATAGAGGATTCCCTTATGAATCCAACGTGTTCAACTCTACCACCTAAGAACAATTTTTTCCCTAAGTCTACTAGGGTACAAAATGGTGTTGTAGGAAATGTTGCAGAAGTGTTGCTGAAATTGTGGATTTTAGGACTTTAGAAGCTCGATTGAGCTCTTAAATTTCAAATTTAGTTAATTCGATTGAGGGTTTCATAAACCCTTGATCAAGTCATTTACGTGGTTAACAGGGGCTCGACTGAGCCTCTATAAACAAATGTGAATCCCATAATTTAGATTTTAGAATCAATAAAGATCTAAAATTTAATCCATTAATAATTTAACGAGGCTAATATGATATTATTTTGTTGAAACTGAACATTCAACTGGATCTAGGTTATGAACAACATTATAAATTTTTTATGTTATTGCACAGAGATGCACATTATACAACCCAATATAGGGGAAATGTGTATGTATAGTTGTTTGTGCTCAAAATATACCTTATCATATACCTTGAGTTTGAATAGATCAAAAATTTAAGTTCCACAAAAGTTTTGATCACATTTTAAAATTCCAAAATTTATTATAATTTTTGTGATCATGTCATGTAGAAACCTTATTAAATTTAAATTTAATATTAAATTATTATTATTATTATTATTAATTAAATTATGAAACCTGATATTAATATTAGAAATTTAGTATTAATATATTTTTTATATTAATATTATTAAATTTATTTATTTTGGATTAATAAAATATTAAAAATTTCTTATATTATAATATATAGTAGCACAACCAAATTAATAAACGTGGTTGATATATGCCGACGTCAGCAAAAGAGACATTAAAATGAAAAGAGTCATACAAGGTGACTCAATATGTTGATTTTATTTAACCTATTTCTTTTATAAATCCAACATAATTAAATATAATATTTTAAAAATCCTAAAGTAATCATAACCTAAAGCTACCTAAAGAAATAAAACTAAACAATTTCAATTGGAGTACATGAAGCACTATATGTATATCTGATGGAGGTAGCTGGGACATTAATATTTTGGAAAAGTTTAGATAAGGTTTCCATGGAAAATTATCATTTTCCTTCCAAGTGATTGTACAACACACATTTTAAATCTTGCATTTTAAATCTGCATTATATAAAAAATTAAATTGTTGCATGACATAAAAAAGATAAAAATAAGAATAAACATAAATTTTAATTGTAAAACTATTTTAAATTTTTTGAAATATAGAGGGGAGAGAGAGGGAGAGAAGGGCGGGAGAGAGAGGAGGGGGACACAAAGATGGAGAGAGGGAGAGGAGGAGAGAGTGGAGGAGAAAGAGAGGGAGCTCGAGAGATGGAGTTGGAGGAAAAGATAAGGAGGGAATAAGTTCAAGACATATAGAGGGATAAAGGTGGAGAGAGAGAGAGAGAGAGAGAGAGAGTGACAAGGGAGAGATGGAGAGAGAGTGTGTATGTTTGGGGATGAGATAGAAACATAAAGAAAGAGAGATGGAGATAAGGAGGCGAGAGAATGAGAGAGGGAGGGACAGAGGAGAGTAGGAGGGAAGAGAGCTAGAAGGGTAGACAAATGAAAGAGAGAGAGAGAGAGAGAGAGAAGAGAGAGAGAGAGATAGGGATATTATATAATATATATATATATATATATATATATATATATGGAGAAACAATGTGTATGTTTATGAGGTGATATAGAGATACAAATAAGGAGAGATTGAGGGAGATACAGATATAGATGGATGGGGGATAGAGGGAAGAAGATAGATATGAAGAGAGAGAGAGCGTGTGTTTGGTGGGGTGAGATAGAGAGACAAATAAGGAGAGATGGAGGCGGCATTGATATATATGGAGGAGGGAGAGAAAGGGAAGAAAATTGCTTGCACTAGATGCATTGATTTCAGTGTAGATGTTGATCTCTAATCCCATTTGATTGCTTACAATTTTAGATGCATTGATTTCGGTGTAGATGTTGATTTCTAATCCTATTTGATTGTTTTCATTATATGTATTGATTTCAATTTAGATGTTGATTTCTCATCCTATTTGATTGTTTGCATTAGATGCATTGATTTTAGTGAAGATGTTGATTTCTAATTTGATGTAACTAGAATATGGTGTACATTAATTTCTAGGTAAATAGTTTACATTATGCATTGATTTTAGTGTAAGAAAAAAAACATTATTGGCATTGTGCATTATGACTAATATCTTGTAGATAACATCAACCGAAATAAAATCAAATAAAACTTATATTTGTAAATTTTACAACTCCACATATTTTAAAATTTAATAGAACTTAATTTCCATCATATTTGAGTTTTTTTAAATTTGAACAAAACTTTATTTCAATCATAAGGAATTGATGGAAATATGTGGATAACTAAGTAAATTTAGGAAAGTTGATAATATTATATAAAATTATAGAAATGATATCATATATTGTTTTTGGACCTATATATTAAATTTCAATATGATTAACTTATAGTATGTTATGACTAAGATTTTGTAGATAATCTCAAAAGGAATAATATTGAATAAAATATATTTGTTGTTTACATGAAATATTTTAAAATTGAATAAAATTTATTTAAATCCTATTTTTGTTTTTCAATTGAACCTTGAGATAAGAAATTGATGGAAATACTTAAAAATGTCTACCATGCAACGATTACAGGTGGGTCACAAAAAAATCATATATATACTTTTTATTATAATATGGATGACTTTCTAATTCAAATAATTTATTTTTAAAATTAATTGCAATAGCATACCTGTTGATTGCACTAAAAGACACTTTCTACAAGCCAACATGAAGCATGATTGTACTTAATTCCATGCTCAATATCAAATTTATACATGATGTATTTTAGTTCATTTTAAGTTTCAAAGTGAATTGCATAATTACTTAAGATTGTACTTATTTTCTTAGTCTATGAAACTAGAAATCAAAATTGTTATATTTTTTAATAAAAGTTATAGTATATAGATTTTTTTTTTAAATTAGCGAAATAATTTTAACCTCATTCGAGCTCGAATGCAAGTCAAATAGGATGGGGGTCTGATGAATTTGGGTTTCACGCTCCACTACTTATGGCTCAATGATTGGGGCCTAAATTGATGGACTTACATCGTCAATGCCTCTATACCCAAAATCCCACTCATGTGTCCAGATAACAACAACGTCAATAACACTCTGCATATGGGCCTGTGTACACAATGGCAAGGACAAATTATAATTAGTCTACAATTTAATTAGTATATATGTGTAACCTAAAAAAATATTGAGATCTTAGGAATATTCTGTTTTACCTCAAATATTGGTCCATGTGGTTGTATATAATGACTCTCCTCCACATGTGTTTTATTATGGAGGAGAATCCATGGAAACATGATGTCATGGAGGATGGCCTGAATGATCAACTTACCCCTCGGATGACCTCATAAGCTCATCCATGTAGTTGGGATGTGTCTACATGTTATCATGAAATTATTAATATAAATGCAATTTAATACAAAGTAGAAACTAATATAAATAATTATGCATAATTTAAGAATAAGAGTCAAAATTTATATATATTATATATATATATATATATATATATATACCTGGCTGGTGTCACGTGGGTCGTGCACCCTCTAAGTGTCACAGATGACATCATGTCACATACATGAATATGTCAAAAGATGGTAAGCATGTAAAGTCACGAGAAATGATTCATAATATAAAGGAACTGGTGTATCGCGAGGCAATGGTGGTGGTATCCTAATCTCCCCATACAATGCAACATGTGCACTAACCAATCACGCCTACATTCTATTTACAATGGTCTCCCTGGTCTCAACACTAAGTTGTGATGAATCCTCTATCTATGTCGGCAAGACCATGCTCCGAGATGATAGTGGTAAGAATCTCGAAGGTGGTGGTACATGCCCAAGGTCCCTACGAGCCCCCTCATGATCGTATGTATGTCCCAAGCTGGGTCTATAATAATGAGATTTCGTATTAGTGTGTTATGGCCTCATATGTAACATGAACTCTAAATATATATGCTTAGCAAAATAAACGATGACTTGGTCATGGTGGGGGAACCGACCCCAAGCTCCAATGAATTGATCATACACAAAATGGGTTGCATCAACATTCTTAAAATATTTCAGTGGAATCCGACCTTTATGTCTAGCAGAGCGATCTAGAGGGATGTCGAACAACTCACCACGAACATCAATGTTCTTGGTAGCCTCTTCCACCACCTCCCGAGTATGTGGGCCTCTAACCTCATGCCTCCTAATCCTCTGTATGGACTATAGGAGGTGGCTCTATCGGCCCGTCCTCCGGTACGTCTCGATTAACCTATTGATGCTTTTCAGCATCAAAGACAAACTATGACTAGTAGGTGAATTGGCAGGGATGTTACGCAACTCTCGTGTGATCCATGTATGTTGGGCTGTAACATCCTCCAATGTGATATGAGTTATAGCATCATCCCACAGAGGGATCGGTGTTGCATTGTGATCCTTAGATTCACCCCATTGAGGGTCTACAAATCATAAACATAATTTAACATATATAATTAAAAAACAAGAAGCATAATAACATATACATTAAATTTAGGCTTATTAGTAACACACGAGTTTGTGAGGGGATGAGAGCTGAGGGCGAACAGCGAGGGTGAACAACAAAGCTTGCAGTTACTTGTAGCTGGTGAACCCTATGGAGGGTTGTACAGGAGGGAGCTCCACTCCCTCCTACAATGAGGTTGTGGCCAACAGAGGCAAGAAACCTCTAGAAAATGCTAGAGGAACTGGGGAGGAAGGGAAAAGAAATATGGAAGAGGAAGCAGAAGAAGCCATAAATAAGGAAAAAAATGGCACAAAAGACAAAGAGGCAGAACACGAAAAATAGGGAACTAAAGACAAAAAACAAAAAGGACCCCGCAAACCCAAAACAAAGATAACACCCAGGGTTATTTTGAATGATCCAACTCTGCAGGTGCACAGGGAGCACATGCGGACGTATGCCATTATCTGTAAGTTCATGGGACTATGGCCCACCAAAAAATCTTTACAGTCGTGGATTAAATACCACTGAAAACCTAACGGGAGCATTGCTCTACATCTTGGGTCTAAGGGATTCTTTATGGTGGTGTTCATGAATATTGAAGACAAGGACAAAATATTTGAAGGAGGGCCTTACTTCTATGTTGCAGCAAGACTCTACATCAGACCATGGATGATGGATTTTGTTCCAGAAAGAGAAAATTTCACTCCAGTTTTGGTTTGGGTAAGGCTCTATTCTCTACCTCTTGATTACTGGAAAATTGAATCGTTAACTGCCATAGGTAATAAATTAGGTTGCTATGTCAAAGCCTCTAAAGCCACTAGAAGGGGAAAATATACTTCCTTTGCTAGAATATGTGTGGAAATGGATCTATCAGGAGCTCTACCAGATGAGGTGATCTTGGAAGTTTATGATGAAGAATGGGTGTAAACAGTAGACTATGAACACATTCCGTTCAAATGTTGCAAATTTCATGAACATGGACACCTTTTCAGAGACTTTCCACTCAGCAAAGAAGTAAACAAGAGCAAAAATAACACAATGAAAGAAACAGACAGCTTCCAGAAAGTGGTTAGTCGAGGTAAAGGAGGTAAAAGAGGACTGAAACAACCTCAAGACGAAGTAAAACAATACAGGTAGAACAGATTCCAAGTGCTTCAAGAAAAGGAAGAGATCACAAAAGAAGATCAAGCAATGGAATGAAGTATTGTAGAAAAGGAGAAGGAAGAAAACCGGGAACAAACACAAAATATTGAGTACCAGAAAGAAGCTACAATGAGTGATGTTGAACAAGAAATGGATCAGGAAATGACCCAGAATGAAATGGACCTGGAGGACCATGAACTACATGAAATTCTTGACAAAGAAAGCCTAGATCTAGAAGGGTTCTTAATGTAGGGAACCACGGGAGGAGTGGATTCATTACCTTAAGAAGAGCTCAACAGAATACAACAGTTGTTTCTATGGAAAACATAGGCTAAAATGCTAGAAAGAAGAAAAACCATCAATAAGCAGGACAACAGAGGTGTGAAAACGATGAAAACTACTCTGAGACTAGCCACTAGAAACCCAGGCAAGAAAAGAGGTAGGAAAAAGCAGAATTAACTCTTGATGAAGTGTGGAAAGCTGATGATTGATTCAGGTAAGATGAAAGATCTAGCTAGCTACTCTTTTACCAATCTTTAATAATGAAGTTCACTTCTTGGAATATTAGAGGTCTAGGGAGTAAGAGAAAGCAAAGAATGCTTAGTAACAGAATGAAACAAGAAATGCCGAATATATTTTTCATCCAAGAAACGAAATGTTCCATTCAAAAACTAAGACAAATTCATAGCAAATGGCTCAAAAAATTTCAGTTTCTTGAAGTCAAAGTAGAGAATAGAGTAGGGTGAATACTCACCCTATGGAACCCCCACAAAATAGGCATTCTGGATGTTGAGGCTTCCAGAAATTATTTATCAGTTTTTATTCAACTGGTAGGAGAAAGGGACACCTTTTTGGTCACACACGTTTATGGTCCTCAGAGAATAGAAGACAAACTCAAGTTTCTAGATTCCCTGGTGGATCTCAGGGACATACATGCAAATATACCCTAGATCATGGGAGGTGGATCTCAGGGACAGACATGCAGATACCCCCTAGATCATGGGAGTGGATTTCAACATGATCAAATCTCTTTCAGAGAAAAAAGGAGGAACAAGAGATCTAGGTAAAGACTCTTTAGCTTTCCAAACATTTTCAGATAATATGAATCTTGTTGACACTAATTGGAATACTGGCCTCTTTACTTGGAATAACAAAAGAGGAAGAGGTCCCCATGTTGCCTCAAAGTTAGACAGATTCCTCATTTCTGAGAATATTATGCTGACAGATAAAGAGGTAACAACACGAGTTCTTCCCTTTGAAGGCTCAGACCACTAGCCAATTCAGTTCGAGATTAAGGGTATAGGTACTCCTAGGAACAAACCTTTCAGATTTGAAAATATCTGGCTGTCACACCCAGACTTCATCAGCAACATTAAAAAATGGTGGTCATAATATTTGCAGATTCAGGGGACTAGAATGTATCTTCTTCACAAAAGACTAAAGCACATCAAGCTCCGGCTTAAAGAATGGAACAAGAAGGATTTTGGCAATAGTTTTGAGGAGAAAAAAGTTGTTGAAAACAAAAGGAAGGTTCTCAACCAAGCTCTGATCAAAGAAGGCTTTGATAAAGGCATTAGTCATCAAGCGGATAAACATTTTCAAGAATGGGAGAATCTATGTAAACAAGAGGAAATATTTTGGAGACAAAAGTCTAGAGTTCAATGGCTCAAAGAAGGAGAGCGTAACACTAAGTTTTTTCATAGAGCCACCATGGCCAATAGAACTCATAACAGAATCTCTTCAATCAAGAATGAGGAGGGGGAGCTTCAGATCTCCTATGAAGCTATAGAAACTATGTTAGTCCACCACTTCCAAGGTATAACTCAGGAGAACAATTAAGATAGAGAGCAATTCATCAGGGAGGTAACTAGCAATATACTGAAACTGGTGTCCAGAGAGGACAATTTCAACCTTAATAAGTAACGGAAGTGGAGCTTAGTGAAGTCCTCAAAGAAATGCAGAATGGTAAAGCACCAAGCCCGGATGGTTTTAATGTGGACTTCTTCAGAGTGTGCTGGAATATTGTTAAGCATGACATTTTGAATGTGGTGGAGGACTCCATGTTAAAAAAAACCATTCTAAAAGTGCTCAATACTCCCTTCATCACCCTAATCCCCAAACAAGACATTGCTCATACACCAGATAAATATAGACCCATATCCCTATACAATGTAATCTATAAGATTATATCCAAGGTTGTGGCTAACAGACTCAAACCTTTGCTTCCGATTCTTGTTTTTAGGGAACAATCAGGTTATGTGGAAGGCAGACAAATTCTTGATAACATCATTCAAGCCCAAGAGGTGGTGCACTCATTAACAAGAAAGAAACAGGCGGGCATGATCATGTAATTGGATATTGCCAAAGCTTATGACAAGGCAAATTGGGTCTACATAAAGAAAATGCTGATTTCTTTTGGATTTGACCATAATTGGGTCAGATGGATTATGGCACTGGTGACCTCCTCCAATTTTTCTATATTAGTTAATGGCTCTCCCTCAGAGATTTTCAGTGCTTCAAGAGGCCTCAGATAGGGAGACCCACTATCTCCCTTTATTTTTTCATCATGATGGAAGGTCTGGGTAGGGCTATAAAGTAGGCGAAAGCAACAGGAAAGATTAAAGGTCTACAGCTAACAG
>APFE030699199.1:0-28406 GCA_000404065.3 Pinus taeda | reverse complement strand
TCAAGGGATGCTCAAAAGTACAAGCAGTGGATCAACTCCTACAACACCGCGCAACCATGCTCGCCCATCTTCGAGAGAATCTTCATCAAGCTCAGAACCACATGAAGCAATAGGTAGACCAGCATCGCTTAGAGCGCCAATTCCAAGAAGGGGGTCAAGTCTTTTTACGGCTCCAACCATATAAGCAAACATCACTCAAAGACAAGGCGTGTCAGAAACTCTCTCCCAAATTCTATGGACCATATCAAGTACTTCAGTGCATTGGAGAAGTGGCCTACAAGTTGGCCTTGCCACCTAGTGCAAAAATCCATCCATTTTTTCATGTCTCATGCCTCAAGAAAGTGATTGGGAACAATTGCAGAATTCAGACCAGTCTATCGGAATTGGACGAAGAAGGGTCCATCTGGCTTCAACTAGCACAGGTCCTAGACACACGAGTCAAGCAACTGTGCGACCGCATGATTAAGGAAGTCCTAGTCAAATGGAAAGACACCTCTCCGGAAGATGCAACTTGGGAGCCAACCACTATTCTGCAACAGTTTCTGCAACTTGAGCCTTGAGGACAAGGCTAGTCTTACGGGGGAGGGCATGTTAGGGTCCCACCCTAACCCCCTTATCTATGTAATGGGACCACATCATAGTCAAGAGTCAATAAAGCCCATATTAATAATTGTAAGTGGTTAATCTGCAATTAATAATGAAACCATAGTTAGTTGCAAATGGGCCATCGTATTAGATAGATGGTATTAGTAATACCACGGTATTGGCCCGTGGTATTGCATGTATGAGTCATATATAAAGGATAGAGACTCCCTACGAGGAGCATCGTGTCTTATTTTGTAATCGAGCTCTGCTCTATGAGTTGCCCTCGAAGAGGCGTGAACATACTCTGAATATAAAATCATTGCTATTTTGTGTTCTGGGTATCTTTTCTTTGCATATTCTGTGTTCTGGGTATCTTTTCTTCGCATATTCTGTATTTGGGTATCATTTGCAGGTTAAGAGCATAACATACTCCCATGTGTGAAACTGTAGCATGAGCATTCTGACTTAATGCATCAACAATCTTGTTGTCCTTCCCTTTAATATGTTTGATTTAAAATTCAAATTCGCTAAGGAAGGCTAACCATCTTTCTTGCCTCACATTCAGGTCAGATCGACTAAAAAAATATTTTAGGCTTATGTGGTCGATCATTAAAACAAACTTTTTACCCAAAAAATAATTTCTCCACATTCTTAATGCATGAATTACTATAACCAACTCGAAGTTATATACAACATAATTATGCTCGTGTTTTTTTAATTTCTGGGATTCATAGGTTATCACAACATTGTTTTGTAGAAACACCACTCTGAATCCCTTAAGGCACACATTTGTGCATACTACTAATTCCTGTTTAGGATCTGCTATCTATAAGACACAAGTCGTGGTCAACATTTTTTAAACTTTATTAAAACTTTCTTGAGACTTTTCAGTCCATTCAAACTTAATTCCCTTTTTCTATAATGAGGTGATGGGTTATGCCAATTTGGAAAATTTCTTCACAAATTTGTGATAGTATCCTACAATCCACATAAAAGAATGAGCTGCAGAAACATCCCTTGGCAGTGGCCATTCCAAAATGGCTGAAATATTCTCGAGGTCCACTATTAATCCTTCTTTAGATATGAAATGTCCTAAGTATTGTATCTTTGTTTGGAAAAATTCACACTTGATTCCTTTGCGTACAGTTTATTTTCCCTTAAGGTCTGTAGTACCATCCTTAAATTTTCTTGATGCTCCTCCTCATTCTTGGAGTATACCAAGATGTCATCTAAAAATAAAAATAAAAAGTGATCCAAATGCCGGTGTAGCACGTTGTTCATGAGACACATGAACATCCCACAAGCATTGGTGAGACCAAAAGGTAACTCCACGAACTCATAGTGTCCATAGTGTATTCTAAAATCCATCTTCTGTATATCTTCCTCTTTAATTCACAACTGATGATACCTCATTCTCAAGACAATCTTTGTAAAAATTGAGGCTCCTCTGACTTTATCAAATACATCATTTATTCTTGGTAGGGGGTAATTTTTTTACTATTAGCTTGTTTGACTAACGATAATCTATACACATTTTATATGTTCCATCCTTCTTTTTCAAAAAAATAACCAGTGCCCCCCAAGGGGGAACGCTGGGTCCAATATATCCCTTGTGAAATAATTCTTGTAACTACATTCTTAACTCTAATAATTATGGAGTGCTCATGCGATATGGAGTCCTAGACACTGGAATAGCCCCGAGCACTAGATTTATTGTGAAATCTATATCCCTAGATGTGGGAAATAGTCGAATTTGTTGTAGAAAAGCATCCACGAAATCCTTGATGACCAGGATCGTTTCCAACTTGTCTTGTTTAGAGAGCTTAGGGTTGTCATCCACCTGTACCAAATACAACTGGTAGCCTTTCCTAGTGCTTCTTTTCAACTATAAGGTGGAAATTTGTCTAACTATTACCAGTTTCGCTTTTCCCTTAATGACCATTACAACCCCATTATTTCCTACACATGTCACTATTTTCTTCAAGAAGTTTATAATAAGAGAGGATGTTGTTCTAACCAGTCGATTCCCACTAATATTTCATATGACTCAAGTGGAAGAAGATTCAATTCTACTGCCATGAAATAACCATTAAAATCAACAGGGAACTATTTTACATACTGAGTTATTTTTCTCTTAGTACCCTTGACAAGCTGTACTAGCCATGCATTTTCAAATTTCTCCATTTTTAGATTGCATTTTTCTATCTTTTGGAGGCTAATATAGCCTAAGGTAGCCCCCGGATCTATTAAAATAGATACAGTCTAGTTTGAGATTTTACCTTCTATTTCCAGCATAGTAGCTTGATGTTTAGCTTGTCAGTTCTCTAGGGCGGCGTTGATTCTTAGCATGCTCCTCGCAATATCATTTACTATAGTGGCTTCTCGAACTATCTATATGTTGTGTATAGACCATGATTTATGTGGGAAGTCTCGCATCATATGAGGTCCCCCACATCCCCAACACCTTAGTGATTCTTTTGTGGAATCATACTTTTTTTTGTTCGGTTTAGTTACTCTTGACCCTGTGTGAGATTAAGCAGGAAAGGATATCTCATGTCTAACCCCCATTTTTTCGATGATCTCTACCAAAATTCGACAAATAGAGCAATTTTTGCTTCCTCACTCCACTAGTCCTTCCACCATCCTTGGTCTTCCACAGTTTGCCACCTTCATTTTTTATTTGGAATTGTTGATGACATAGCCTTGCTTTCTTGATTACTTCATGCACGTTTCTTCAGTTATCAAACTCAATTATTTCCTTGTACGAGATCAGAAAATAGTTTAGGAAACGCTAATTTTTAGCATTTTCTTCCTTCAAATAGGGTACATAGCGCAACAAATTGGTGAATTTGTCTACAAATTTGTCCATACATAGTTGTTCGAATTTCATCTCATGAAATTCGTTAGCCTTATCATCATAATACCTCTCACTTAGGCATTTGGCCTTAAGTTGCTACTGAAACACTTCCCATGATACTTCTTTTTCTTCTAATTCTTGAACACTCACTACAAGAAAAAAGGACATTGGTGAGGGGTGGAAAATGTCAGCATAAGCTCATTGGTGATGGCCAAAAGAGCATTCGTCACCAAAAACTAAATGTCACCAATGGTGGCATCGCCAAAAGTATAGGTGTTGTAGTGGGATACAAATTCCGTCACCAATAATGATTTATAATGATGGCGACCATCACCATTTCATATGAGCAATGGTGACAAACCATAGCCCCTATCGTAAAAAACTTAAGATCGCCAAAGGTGGCAGTGCCAAAAGTATAGGTTTTGTAGTTACATTCAAAGTTCATCACCAATAATGATTTATAAGGATGGATAGCAACCATCACCATTGCATATGAGCAATGGTGATGGACCATAGCCTCAGTCACCAAAAACTAAAAGACACCAATGGTGGCATTGCCAAAAGTATAGGTGTCATAGTGACATTCAAGGCCCGTCACAAATATTGATTATAATGATGGATAGTTACTATCACCATTTCATATGAACAACAATCATTTATTGTGATTGATATGTAATGGTCGTCACTATTGGTGCATATATATGGTGACGTTCATTGACTGTCACCAAAATCCACATTTCCAGGAGTTTAAGTGTTATGGTGACACTCAAGGTCTGTCATGAATAATGACTATAATGATGGAAAACGACCGTCACCATTTCATATCATTAACAATGATTTATAGTTATGGACCTTTGAGGGTCGTCACTATTGATGCGTATATATAGTGGCGTTCGTTGACCATCAACATTTCATATTTTTTGTGAGGGTCAAAAAATGTCACCAAAGCTCATTGGTGATGGTCAAAATAGCTTCTGTCACCAAAAGTTGATCATCACCATTCCATATGGATGTTAGGGAATGATGGAATGGAGCCACCAACCTCCTTCTCATAAAGAAGGTGCTCGTCCATTGAGCTAGCACCCTTTAAAGAATTAAACTTTTAAAAATTATACCTTGAAACTTCATAAATTGTAAATTCTACAACTTTTAATAAATTAAAGTCTCAACAATATTTTACTAAACAAGCAAAGCAACATCAAAGTTGCAGGTCGCTACCTAATGTTTATTGAAGTTATGAAAAGTGGGTGGAAGGAAAAATGGTTACGTATAAGAGAATCAATATGTTCAGTAGAATACTCAATTAGAAGTGAAGATCTAAAGACATTTATAAGCTATAAATGACCTATAGCTAGCAAGTGCGCCAAATATTCCAAAGGAAATTTCATACGTGGATAGCATATGGAAGAAGAGGAGGTAGGGACTTGGACCTTTGTACATGTTGGCATGCCTTAGCACTTGACACATATTATCTTGTTAGACATGTCTTCATACTATCTAGCACATGTTATCATGCCCTAGCATTCCCTAACACACCTTTGCAGTCATGACCTCACAACTAGCATTACATTTTTCCATGACTTGGGAACCTTACATTGACTAGAACACCTTGGTACTCCCTAGCTGTCATGCCCTATGTTATCCTCCAGAATGTCCTAGGGTGATAAGGAGATCGACGGAGGTAACCACGGACGAAGATTTTAGTTTGGTAGCTATCCCTACCAAACCAGGTAGGGATCTCTCGATAAAATCACAACCAAGAGATGGCTAGAATGTAAAGTATTTTAGGCTAGATAGCTAGGCTCAGGTGGGCTTTTGGGAAATTTAGGGACTTGGAACATTGTCCACTGGTGTCTTGTCTAGCACGAAATTTGTCAAGGAGGCAAGGACATGGAACTCTGTTTAGGATAAAATGCCTAACATGCACGATAGAAGCTCCCTAGAATAGAGTACCTCCTACCTTGAAGAGTGTCCCCTGCTTAAAATATAGAACCCTTCTCTACTGTGCACTTTTCTTAAAGATAAATTTGTGCATAAAATATTGCTAAGAAAAATACCTAAATTAAGAAAATTGAGCTTTTAAGTCAAACTATAAAAGTATACTAAATATGGCTCTATATATCTTTCTGAAACACTAGATAAGAATTCTTTCATATAAAAAGCATAAGATGCCTAAAATCGATGCGCTTCTTTCATCGTTGCTATACCCTCATAACAACGCTGGAATCTGTAGCATGTACCCCAAGGCTGTATGCATCTGCTAAAGGTGTAGATTGAAAGGATATTCTGAGATGAAGTACTATTGAAAGAAAAACACGTTCAAAACAATAGATAAAGTGTACTTTGAATTCAACCTATTTGCACATAGACCAAGGCTAATACTGGGTACGCTTCCCCGCTGAATGGAAACTGAAATCTATTGTAGTGCTGGTGGAGAAAAAACACCTTCAGTGCAACATGGATAAAACTCTAACAGATACTGTCACTGTGGTCTCGGTTGTAGATGATCTCATCAATATAGATAACAACATCGATAATTGAAAAACCAAAAGGTGAGCTGCATAGATCATTTGAAATGACAGATTTGGGCATACTTTATTATGGTTTAGGAGTGTTAGTATAGAAAATGCAAGGTAGCATGTTGCGTCTTTATGTCACAGGCCAAGGATGTGAATAAATACATAAAATATTAAATAGCACGATATAAGTTGATTGTAGGTTCTTTTGAAGTGGGAATGGAATTCTCCTTGTGTGGGTTATAATTGAGTGGGTATAACTTTAAATACGAAATTGATAGTTATGGGGTTGGAATTATCTCACAATTCATGAAATGTCCCAAATTGTTTCACTAGAAAGAAGTAGAGTGAGTCATCAAGTTTATGGAAGGAAACAGCCTATTCGTAGGAACGTAACATGAAAATAGTCAGGCATATTATTTCTCATCTTATTGTACATATGTGCTTTGAAAAGGTAACCACATCCAAAGACTCAATAATAGCTCTGGCAAAGTTTATGGATGTGAAGCACTTCTTAGAAAACCCATTGCTTAATGAAAATTGGGCGACGAATATGTCAAAGTATTCAATCTTGCACTCAATCATAAAAAGGAAGTTGGGGTATCCATCATCTTTCCAACAAATTGAATCCAATCATAATGTGAAAGGCAGGTTAACTTTGAAACCTATTTCACACTTTGTAGTATTCTTGCCTTGAATTCCAATAGGTATCTGGCTTCTTAGATCCACAAAACTCGTGCCAAGTAAACTCTGCATGATACAATTGTGACGTGCAAGCTTGACACATGCTCTAGTTTCCATCTAAAAGAGGGTAAGTCAAAATATTATGACAAGATTAACTGTAATTTGATCATACATTATTTGGGTATTGCATGGAATAAACAATATACTATCAATCCACTAACAAAGAACTCAAAATAAAGAAATTTCTTATTGGTACAATAGTGCCACTTTTGGGATTCTCAGATAAAGAACCTAACCTACATGGAAAAAGCTTCCTAAAATAGAGTACCTCCTACCTAGAAGTATGTCCCCTACTCAAAATATAGAACCCTTCTCTACTGTGCACTTTTATTAAAGATCAATATGTGCATAAAACAGAACTAAGAAAAACACCTAAATTAAGAAAAGTGAGCATCTAAGTCAAAATATAAAAGGATACTAAATATGGCTCTATCTATGTTTTGGAAACACTAAACAAGCATGTTTGCATACAAAAACCAAAAGATGCCTAAAATCGATACACTTCTTTCATCACTGCTACACCCTCATAGGAAAACTATAATCTACAACATGTATCCCAAGGCTGCATGCATCTACCGAAGGTGCGGACCGAAAGGATCTACTGAGATGAAGTATTGTTGAAGGAGAAACACCTTCAAAAAAATAGTTAAAGTCTAGTGTGCATTCAACCCATCTGCACACATGCTAATGTTTCTACTGGGTACACTTCTGCCCTAAATGGAAACCGCAGTGTATTGTTGCTCTACTGAAGGAGAAACACTTTCAAAGCAACACAAATAAAACTCTAACATATATTTTCACTGTGGCATCAGTTGTAGAAGATCTCATCAATATAAGTAACAACTTCGATAATTGAAAAACTAAAAGGTGAGCTACATGGATCATTTGAAATTATATAGGAGTGTTAGTATAGAAAATGCAAGGTAGTCTATTGCATCTTTATGTCATAGACCAAGGATGCAAATAAATACAAAAAATATTAAATAACATGGTACAAGTCGATTGCAGGTTGTTTTGAAATAGGAATGGAGTTCTCCTTGTGCAAATTCTAATCTAGTGGGTATAGATTTAAATAAGAAATTTATATTTATGGGGTTGGAATTGTCTCACGATTCATGGAAAGTCCCAAAGTTGTTCACTAGAAAGAAGTAGAGTGAGTCGTCAAGTTTATCAATGGGAACACCCTATTCATGTGGAGATAACTTCAAATTAGTCAGGCATATTATTTCTCGTCTTCTTGTATGTTTGTGATTTGAAGAGCTAACCACCTCCAAAGTCTCAAGAACAACTCTAGTAAAGTTTATAGGTGTGAATTAGTTCTGAGAAAACCCATCACTCGTTGAGAATTAAGCGATGAATATGTCGAAGGATTCAATCTTTCACTCAGTCACAAAAAGGAAGTTGGGGTATCCAACATCTTTCCATTAACAAGCCGACTCCAACCATAATGTGAAATCCAGGTTAACTATGAAATCTCTTTCCCACTTTGTAGTATTGTTGCCTCTTGAATTCCAACATGTATCTTGCTGCTTAGATGCACAAAACTTGTCCTAGGTAAACTCTGCATGATATAATTTTGACATGCAAGCTTGACACACAGTCTAGTTTCCCTCTAAAAGAGGGTAAGTCAAAATATTATGATAGGCTTAATTGTAATTTGATCATACATTGTTGAGGTATTGTATGGAATAAAAAATATACTGCCAAAGCACTAATGAAGAACTCAAAATAAACAAATTTTTTGTTGCTACAATAGCGCCACTCTCAGGATTCTCCAAGGAGCCACTAATTTATACACATTTGGAATCTTTACTTGGTCTGCAAAAAGATTAAGCAATGGTAGTGATCACTCTTTTCCCTCCCATGGAAGGTCTATACAGAGTCAACAATAAATTGATTTAAAAGTGACGTATATCCCTAACAAATATGAGTATGACTTTGCAACTCTAATTTAGTGGCAAGGAAATATTCAATTGTAAATGCTTGGTCTCCTATAGTGTAAATTTCTAGACAAATGGCTAGCCTAAATCTATCAATTGTCCACATATCCCAAAAAACCATGTATATCTCGACTCTGGTTGTGTATGAGAGAGGGGAGATCACATAAATAATCCATTATCAAAAGAAAAAGTTAAACCACAACATTCTATGGAGATGTTTTTTTAAATTTTATTACATACATTAGAAAATTTGAAAGGAAAGAACTGAAACTTCCCTCTCCTTCCACACTTCATTAAATATGCCCCTTTTCCAATGCAGATGTGCTGTGTAGAATCACAATCAACAAACAGAATATGAAAAGTAAGTTTAATGAGTTAAAGTAGCTTTGTTATACCTCAAGCAAATGGACTCTAATAAATTGGATTCATTCTCTACAAAAGATGATATAGCAAGATCTAATCACATTTTTAACTGAAACAAAACTAAATTGGATTCATGCTCTACAATAGACAATATAATGAGATCTAATGACATTTTCAACTCAAGGAAAGGTAAGTTGAGTAAGCTCAAGCTCCAATATGTTGGCATCCAACTTCTGAGTGGCAGTTATGATATATATCTATCTAGAGGCTATAACATAAAGATATTTGTTATATGTGAAGATAAAAAAATGAAAGGAATGTGAAATTTTGACCATCAACTATAACTTCCTTTCAAGGACTAGATCAAACCATAACATAGCTATCGAGACTATCAACTCACCTATGCTAATACGCTTCTAGTATTTCCAGGATAAAACTCAAACTCAATAAACTTCAAACAACATAAATTAACCAACAATATGTCTAAGGTTGGTTACCTAAGGATTATATCATACTAAATCTAGGGCATCTTTAGTGGAATCATTGTCGACCTGTTGAGGCTTTTAAATGTTTTGAGGGTGGTATCTACTAATTTTAGTCATCCAAACACAATGGCCTATAAAAATTACTAGACCTCTGTAACTTTTAAGATGTATTGAACCATAGAACTGGGAAAGAAAAAATACAAAATAAATAAATCTAAATGATAATGCTAGTGCGGACAAGAGTGGGGGTTTTATTAGGTAGCGAGACACATTGATGTTTTTGTTTGATTATTAGAAAATTTTCTAGCTAGTCATAAGCATAATTACAAGATTATGTTTTTTTTAAAAAAATGAGGTAAGTGATAACCGAGATAGTTTTTTTTTAATGATCCTATTTTTAAGGCTTTTAAGTAAAATGTTTATTATTTCAGGGTTTTAAGATAATTGATATTTTCATTTTCCCAATGTCTATGCATGAAATAAAGGAATCTTGTTTACAATGTCGATCAAATTTTGATATTTAGTTAGTCTCTGTCTGCTTGATAAAATTTCATAACCTTTTGGGAACAAAATTCTTCAACTTCTGTCACAAACATGAGTCCTAGTAGATTTGAGTCTAGAATATTTGAATTCATTTCCAATATTTCCTTGCAAATTGAATATAATTATGGATCTGCATGTTGCGTATCTTCCTGTTGTTCTATTCAACTATCCCCCACTTATTAATGGTAGTAATTGATATACAATAATAAATGGGGACCCTTTAAAAAATCCATCCCAAAAACAAACTTAACATTTAGGCATTTCTTTTATTTTTGGAATAAAGCAAGATATCAATCCAACGCCCTTTTTTCAAAAGGACCACTAAATTCTTACCTTCCCACATACAACATGATTAAGGATTGTAAAAATACCTTTCAAACCCCCCAAATCAAGTAAATAATGATCGAAAGAGGACCCTATTCTTGAAAATATCATATTTTTGACATAAACTAGGTCCTTAAACTTTTCTCTTCAAATGCTGAGTCTAGCATCGCATATGACCATTTATAAAGGACCCTCCTTAAAAGGTTATCTCAAAACATGCGAAATGTGAAATTGCGTTGGTGTCATAACCTTTATTGCATCACATTTCGAGAATTCAAAGGAACACCGTAAACTTACCATCAGCCGATATTACAAAATGCAATCAATACTTGGAACCACTCCTTAAATATATCACGAAAAATGTTTAGGTCTGCCACTAATTAAAAAGGGTCTTTTACATAGAAAAACCTGACAAGTAGCTCCATTTTCAAAGGATAAATGAGCAGCTCGCATCTCACATCTCATAGAAACACAAGAGAAGGTTATAAAAGCGCAAAGGAATAATGTGATATTGTGATCTACGATATTGCTTCACAAATCGAAAAATCGCCATTATCGCAGTTCAAAGGCTCACCACCATAGAAAATTTATTCTTGATTTATGATGCATACATTTATGATCATTAAAGCTAAGGGATAATGAAGCATTAGTGGGCATTTAGTAAGAGATAACTACATTTATGTGTGAAATTCCATTTAGCATGATATAGTATCTTCTTACGTGCGTTCAAATAAAACTCCTTTTATCACCTTTACAAGTTATCTACATTATTTCATTTTACGTTCATTATCATCTTTGTGTATCTGATAGTTGTTGTTCTTCACTTTTAGGGAAAATCCACAGAGAAAAGCATTCAGAGAAATGGTGAAGAAAGGCAAGGCAACCATCTCTAAGAAGTTAGAAAGGACTCCTCTGTTTACGGATAATACATGAAACAGAGAGGGAGGAACCTCTAAATGGGAGGCCATGTATAATATATTGGAGGAAGAGCAACCAAGGATTTTGATAACAAATGCTATATTCGATGGACATGATTCCTCAAATGCTTCCGTGTTTGAGACAACATGCTCATTTTGCATCACATAGCCACATGCCCCGAGATAATCCATCATACTGACATGGTTAAATGCATTATTGATGAAGATGACATCTTAGACAGAGAATTCAAGACAAGAAGCCAAGAGGTTATGGGATGTTTTACCCCAGACAACATGCGGCTTATGTACCACTTACCAGAGCCACAAGTCATCTACAGGCAGTTTGTCGAGAAGTTTGGAAAACAAAATGAGGACCTAGCAGACTGCACCCGGGTGTGGACAAATAATGAGGAAAAATTCAAGAAAGACAAAAACAGTATGTACACTATTGCGTCTATTTGTACCCCTCATAGTTTTGCAGCGGCCATGCTATGTAGACTATTTGGAAAACCTGATAGTACTAAATTCTCCCCATAGTGGTTGCCATTAACAGATACAATCGTTAACGCCAATGTAATTAATTGGGCACAAATTTTGTTTGACAATATAGAAAGAAAAATATTGGAGTATAGAAGAAAAAGAAGTATTGCTTCAAGGGTTTATCCTCCATTTTTTATGAGCGAATACAAAATGGAAGCAATTTTTTTTTTTTTTTTCCGTTCAAAATTCCTAACATGGGATAGAAGTGGACTGTTCAAAATTGACTTCCCATTCATATATACAATAAAGACATGTGGGAATCCAACTTTCAACAACATTTTTTCGATATTTGTCATGGATTTATGCTCCCTATTCACAAACGGCTTTATAACCGAGATGCCCCCATGTTTTCCTAAGATGTTGAAGTAGATATCCTCCCAGTGGCCAGATAGTTTAGGGGGGAGACATTTACGTATATCAGGTTATTTGGCAGCATTACCTACCCCCATGTCCTCCAATACTATGTTCTGGACAAGTTGATGGCTAGAGAGATAGCCTATGAAACAGTTAGCGAGGGAGGGATGAGAAAAACATTAAAGGAATAAAAAAAGGCCATCTAGCCTACATTCATTTTACAATGTGGAGCATTTTCCTTACACAACCTAGGGCATGCATTTAAAGAAGAAGATAAGATGTTATCCCTACAATTACCTAAATTCCCTGGAAGTCAATATGACCCGTTCGGTATTGTTAAAGACTGTACCACTATGGTGAAAATAAAAGTATTTAGTAATGAGGAAGATGCCTTTGATGACATCTTTTTGTAGAAAAACACCTTCACAAAGGTGAAGCATATGGCACAATTACTTTTTGACCGTGAAGACCTTGAAAACTTTTATATCTACAGAGAAAGGAGGATATCAATGGTCTCATTGGACCAATTATTGATTGAATCAATAAGGGAGCATAGTCCCAGTGTAAGAATAGAAGGTGTCTCCAAATAAAATTCTAAAAGGGATTTTGGAGCGGAAAACCAAGATAAATCTACCAGGGAATCAGAGAAGTCATCACAAAATGCGAAAAGTAGAAGCAGAGAATACAACCCAATCTACAGAGAAGATAGCTGAAGAAAATTCAGCCAGTAAACAGGCTGAAATACATGCCACCTCCACACAGCCAATAAATCCCCTAGTGATTGATTTAGAGGAAGAATGGAACAACTTTAATAAAATGCTCAATACATAGGAACAAACGCCAAAGTTGCAAACTCCACAACAGAAAACAACTGAGGAAATTGCAGTAGAGAAAACTGTAAATACTCAAGAGGTAGAACACATCCCTATTATCCCCACCTATGATTTCCTTTTTAGAATAGAGGAGATTCCCCCTCTAGATGTGTTTTATAGCCTACAACATAAGGATGTTGTTAAAAGGAAAAGCAAGAAAAGGAAGTTGGACTCTACAGTTGCTATTACCCCTGATAATGAACTGATGGATGTTCTCTAGAAAGACTCACCCAACGACCCATCCGCCAATCTTACTAGACTCTCAAAGTTTGCGTGTGCCTATGCTACAACAACCATTGATAAAGCAACAAAGGACCAAATGTTTCTTAAAGAAAAATAAGATAAAATTTTGTCGCTTGAACAACAATTACAACAAGCAAAATTTGACTAGCAGGCAGAGATATAGTTAGCCAAGCTACAATAGGAGTTCGAGCAGATGCAAATAAAACATCAAAATAGCTTAGCAGAGAAGGAAGCACAAATACAAGGAATAATTAATCAACATAAATATGATCTAGAAATTGATCAGTTTATTATCGACGCGCTCGGCCTTAGTTCCCAGTTGATGCACCAAAAAAAATTGTTGTGCCAGAAGATTTCGAAATGGAACTCTTATTGTGAAACAAGTGACAAATTGACAAGTCAAGTCATGGAAATGAGACTTGAATATGATGAAATCTTAAAAAATCTCTCCGACTTCATCACCTGGCAGAATTCAGAAAACGGGAGAAAAGTCGACTTGCCTAAACTTGAGGAATTGCACAAAGAGATATTATTTGCAAATTGGGATTCTCGGCTTAAAGTGGCAGAAAAGGCAATAGTAGACACGACAACACCAGTAAATAGTGTCATAGAAAATTTTAATGAAAATTTACATAGGGCCAACCTTCTGGCAAAATCCATTCCAGGTTTTCTTCCTAATTTGAAACAGCTTCAACTATGGAAAAAACAGGCAATAGAAGAAAAAGCAGAAGAAATTAGGTAGACGATCAAGTTACATTGGTAAGCATATTGGTGACATTTGATAAAACCTCATAGCCAATGGATGACCTTGTGATGCCTAACCACTTCTATGGAGAAAATGGTGCCAGCACTGACCAACGTTGTATTCGCTGGATAGTTGAACGCTGAAGTCGGCCAGCCAATGTAACTCAAGCCCATGATCGAGATTTGTGATCTAAAGGATCAAACATAGGACAATTAGTGACCATGCTCATTTCTATTTTGATCTTATTTTTCGTAATTTGAGGAAGGTCATTTAAACCTCCTCAACTATTTTTGTAATAATCTATTTTTAGTTTTATAGTTTAAGTATTTAAACCCCTCTCATGCATTTAGAGAAGGGTCTAGAATTTTATCAGAAACAATCTTCAAAACATGAAATTTTGTCCCTTTGAGGAAGTTCTAGTGAAATTATTGGAACATGATTTATTTTTATCTGATTTAGTATCTTCTACTGAAATTGCACTTCTGTACTCTTAGATGGTGTTGAATGGACTGAAAGTAGATCAATATTTCTGAAGCACATGAGTAGGATGTATTATAAATGGTACTTCTATTTCATAGTTATTTTTACATATGGATAAAGCAATGATTTATTTTCAAGTTGTTTATGTATGAAGGTTCAAATCTTGGTTTCCATTATTGCACTTTTGTATGATGATGATCTATATTTTATGCTAAATACATGAATAATTTCTTATGCGATATATATTTCACAATCATTTTGGCTAACTTTTTATATGAAATGATTATTGTTAAATCGGATTCATTTCTCATCGCAATTGAATGATCTTTATTATCAATTTCGTTTGGACATTATTGTAGATCGCATCCATCAATTTACTCTCGGGCATAGTTATTATTAGATACTGTTTAAATTAGAATAAAATTCATGTGATTATTAGTTTAGATTACATTACATCTAGCATAAATATTACTCCAAAACATTACATATCACCCCATTAGCACACTCATTAAATATATTGGGAAACTAGTCCCATTATCCCTAGTCGGAGCAATGACCGGGTGGCTTTCCCTCATGGTGAAGCAACAATTTTCGAGGTTTCAACACTTCCTAGCAGGTATAGAGACCAACCAATTGCTTGAAGAAATGTTTGAGCTAGTACCATGTCAATTAGCACCCTATGTATTAGTACAACTAAGAAATACATTCTACCACACAACATTATAATTGGAGGAATCAAGAGAGATTTAACACCTGATTCTAGCAGATAAATGAACATGAATACACAACTTGTGGCATTATAAACACAATCTCTTTACTTATTAGCTCCTCCTCTAATATTTAATGTAGCACAAGGATCCAAACCATGGTTTCCAACCAATATTAATGCCACATGCATACTTAGACTCCTTTGAGCACATTATCTCTCTATCTATGTTATATAGACATAGGCTTGTCCCCTTATACACAAAGATTAAAATTATTATATCCTAAATTTCTTGAAAGAAATACATCTAAACCCCCAAATACCATTGCTACCACATTTTTTAGGTGTTAGATACCCACTACATAGTGCATAGGAATCTTGCTTCATGGTCTTACCATAATTTCTCTTCTTGTGATTTGACTCCAAAATCCATCCCTAGCTCCTCATGATTAACGAACCCAACTACTCCCATAAATGGGTCAATAAGTTGGAGGTGTGTCATGCTCTATTGCCCTTGTGTTGAGCACAAATCTATATAGACCGTGTCTCAGATGCAATTCCAAGTTTGTGAAGCTACAATTTTCATATCTCCTATTTCTATATTTCAGAACTTAGACAATTGTGTGCATTTGACATATCCTGAACCTTAGGAACCCTAGGTCGATATCAGACTTGAATCTAGATAGGTCAGTGTGAATGTCATATTCATGTAGTCTTTGAGCCATTAATTGCTAAATACCTACCAAGGAGCATTTATTTCTCAGTAGGTGGCTGCATTTATTTTGGGAGTTAGACTCCCTTAGGGATTAAATTAGCCAAGAATGTTGCACTCCTTGGGGCCATTAATGGCTAGTTTTTAACCCCATCATCTTGGCTTATATAAGGACAACAAGCACACTAATATTTAGATAATAGAGTTATTTGTGTTGTATCTTTCAGACATGTGTAAAGCTTGATCATGATTTCAGGCTGCTATAATGTTTCCATGTGGTGAGCATGAACAAAAGGGACATGATAGATCTGACTCAACACCTATTTTTTTAGAGATTCCTTATATATTTCCAAAAGATGAGTTTGGGCTCCCACCCACATGTGATCTCAAATTCACCATTGAAATCAATACGGGATGATTGCTATCTCCAAGGTTCCTTGTCAAACGATTTCACCCAAGTTATATGAATTACATATGCATTTATAATAATTGTTGAATTTTGGATTGATTTGGCTTAATGCAACATTTCGAAGTTACTAATTTTGGTGATGGAGAAGTATTATTCATTGGAGCTTTAAATTTGTTGTAGATGTTTCAATAACATCACCATATAGAATTAATATTAATTCTCACAGATTGATGACTTCTCTGATCAAATGAAAAGGACCATAATATTCTTAAAGATTGATTTGTGATTTTAATACCACAAATTAAGAATTTAGAAGGACATCCAAAATATTGCATTCAAACCATGATTAAGCAATTATGATTTTATTATGGTACTGTTTAAGTTTACAAATTCCCTCGTACTCTTCATGAAACTAATGAATGCGGTTTTTCATAAATACCTAGGGAAATTTGTTCAAGTGTTTTTTGATGATAGTTTGATTTATTCATGTGTTCCAAAGGAGAATCAGGAGAACATAAGGTTGATATTGTAGTGAATTGGAGAGAATAAGAATGATTAAAATCTCTCTGATTTTTCCTTCTTCTAGACAAATATCCATTCTTTCGGGCACATTACTTCTGGAGAATATATAGTCATGGACGTTGCCAAAATCAAGGCCATTATGGAATTCCTAACACTAAAGGATGCTCATACGCTACACTATTTCAATGGATTGGTTGGGTATTATAGGATATTCCTAGAAGAATTCTCCAAGATAGCTAATTCCATTACCAAGGTCAAGAATAAGGTTGAGGAATTTGTATGGATATAGTAGTTTCAATGGGCCCTTTTAAGGCTTACAAATTTGTAAACCACTAATTTAGTCCTAAAAGTGCTAGAAATGGACTAAGATTTGTACTATTTACATATTCTAGAAATCATATTATTGTGTAATGAGTAATTTATCATCTTATGGAGTGGTTCATTAATCAGGAAACAAGATCATTATGAACACATCAAGAGGAAGTCCTGATTAGTTTTCTAGACACTTGTGTTCCACAACTATGCATGTGGACATCAAGGTGTATATGGAGGTCCCCATATTGAATTAAGTTACCATCACAAGCAGAGTCATTCCACGTTGCTTACCTCATATCATTCCTCCATCTATGTTAACCACATGTGCCATTCTATGTGTATATACTATCACTTGAGGAAGAGTTTCATGACAATCCTCATGTTGTAAGACCCTATTTTTTCATCTTGAGAAAATGCAGTCTTCTCCAAGTCACCAGCATAGTTTATGTTTGCATAAGAAAAGTAGGTGCTTTTCCTTAAGATGTGAACATTTCATTTAAACATTGCGATAAAGTGTTTATAATATAAGATTAACAACTTTTTGTTGAGAATGGAAGACGAAGGTAAGAAAGGAGAGGCACTAAGGTTTGTTGTAAATAAATCAAAAGGAAGGAAAAATGTCTCCTATTAGCAGGATTTTTCAAGTTGCCTCTTCAATAGGACTAAATTTAGTTGGAGCTAGGGAGTTGGCCTCACCAAGACATAACATACCCAAGCTAGTCCATTAGATAGACTCATCTTCGGCAAAGGTTGCAAAGGCTAAGGTGAAAATCTCCCCTTTTTTAATGTGGGTTTTTAACCTTCCATTTGAGAATGCTAAAAACAAGGTCATGATCTTGAAATCTTGATTTTACCAAAACTCAATGTCAATGCTTAATCCATGATGTGATTCTTTCTATTTGGGTTTGGCCTTGAACATTGAGATCTATCTTTGGGTCTAGTTATCAGTTTGTCATTTCATTTATGTGTTGAGAATATTTTAAGGGCTATAGGGGATAAAATGGTTATTTTCCAATACCCCTCCCTTGAAACCCTAAAAAGAGATGGTGTGCCCCATTTTGTTGTCATAATATTTCAACCATGAGTTCTTCCTATGAGGATGCCCTTTGTTGAAACAAAGGAGGGGTATAGATTGCATGTGTCTTTAGAGGTCTTGACAAAGGTGAAGGGGAATGGAGTTTACCTCTTATTGAAACGATTTCTATTCCACCATTTGAGGTGCTAAAGGGCACTAACTTTAAGGGTCATAGGTGAAATCTCACGAAGATCTTATAAATGAGAAGGTAGGTGTGATTTAGCATAGGATTGATTCATCAGCGATTCACTTTTTGGGTGAGATTTCCCAGTAAAGGGAAAAAATTGAAGCCTTACCACCTATAGATTAAGTAGAGTATGAGAAAATGTTTCTTAAGACTCAAACAGTCTCCCCATATTTTGTCCATGAGATCTATGGAAATTATGTTCAAGTGTCAATAACTCATGTTAAGATATCATCTTTGATTCAAGGCACATATACTTCTTCAAGTAGTGGTGGAGAGTCCATCAATGAGGAGGAAAGATTGTTCATTTACAAGGTTGGAATCAATCAAGTATTCTCCCTCTCTGACCAACTCTAAGATGAGGAGTGTGCATAATGGACTTATTATTGTAAAAAATCACAAATATTGGATTATCTTGAATTTCGAGGGCTTGAAGTGGTTGGCTCAACCTACAAATCTTTAAAGGAACTATGTGTTTTTCAATTAGACCCTTGTGGTCAAAGAGCTGCAAAAGAGGAAGGCCTTATGGCTATTTCTAGGGGCACAATATGTCATTTTTTGTGAGATTGGTTATGTTTTTTCTTCAGCTTAATTTAATGTTAATAACCTAGTTGTGTATTCATTTAGTATATTTGTAATCTACTAGGTCAATGGATTGTTAGGTGCTAAATTTGCAGAAAAATTAACATTTATGACAAAGTTGAAAGATCTATCTTAACCAAACAATCTAATGACATAATCCATCTCATTGTATGGATGGTGCTGAGGTTATTGCTAAAGTTGATACTACTCAAAAAGAATAGTGAGGGAAGCTTTGGAGATTGAATTGAATCAAAGCAATCTCAAGCAATATTAATAGGGATTATGGTACCAGATTCATGAAGCATGGACAACTAATGCTTCAATTACTGCAAAATTCTTCAGAAAGAAGAAGCGCAATATTTCCATATATTTATATATATATATATATATATATATATATATATTATTATATAATAATAATATATAATATTATATATATATATATATATGAAGTATTGAGAACATTAGAAAACTGTGGGCAATTATGTTCTTCTGCTAATGATCCATGAGAGTGGATCAAAACATAGAGATTTAACAAAATCTCGAATGTAGTTTCCTTATCGATTTTTCATTGGAATGCATAAATTATGTAAAATAACTAAACACAAGATATTATGTCTTTTAAGTTGGTATCATAGTAATCATTTTTTAATATATGTATAAACAATATATAGCGAAAAAGGGGTAATTAAGAAAATTATATGCTTCTAAATGACATCGCATATTCCAGTTGAGGGAATTTATGCCCCACTCAAAGACAAAAGATCAATAAAATCTTGGTTCCTACTTCTCTCTCAAATTTTTATGTCAGTGTTCACTTTGACCCTTCATTCTAGGAAGAAAGGTATCAACTACCTTTTGCTAGATTGACCACCCCAGGTGAAAGTGGATGAGAAGGCCTTGCCCCATTTTTGGTATGAATTTTCCTTAGAGAAATATTTGGTCCTCCAGTTCTGTGCAATTCATTATTTTATCTCTATTATACTAAAAAATCACTTGAGTTTTGACAACAGGATCATTTGGATATTTTTTACTTCTTATGAGTTTACATAATATGTTGAACCATAATGACTAGTTTAATAGTCTATATGAGGTGGAGTGGTGCTCATAGTGATCTGATACATGTCAAAATAAGGTATGTTATCATAGCAACACAAACTTCATAAAAATCATATTTGTGTTCCTAAATAATAGTGCAAATGCAATGTCAATCCCAAGGGGAAGCTTAATTGTCGATCAAAATAATATGAGTCTATGGTAACTAAGAAATCCAAGATTTAAGTCCCCCCTATTGTGTCCTGATTCATTGAAAGGAGGACAGAGCATAGACCCCAGAGTTGTATTGGTAGCCCCATGCCACGTGCACTGCCAAGTTCCTCTGGGTTAAAAACAATAGTGCAAATGCAATGTGAAATGAGATTTCTAGACAGACAACATTTTTATATAAGAAAATATCATGATTGGTAGCTATAACAATGAATATATGTTGAAAAAATATGCAATTTAAATATTCATTATTAAGATGCTATGTGCAGAAGTAAAATCAAACCATAAAATATGTGAATAAAAACAACATAAATCTTAAAATCTAAATTTAATCCAACCTAGTTAGACATGGTAGCATGAACATGAAAGCAACTTGATTCACATAAAATACACTTCGATATTGTAACCAATTTGATGTGCCACTGAAAACTACTAAAAAGAATTAATTAAATTAGCTTCAACGATGCAGGCAAAAAAAAATGACTAATGATAAATAGAACATAATTAAATAGAACTAACCTCTCTAGCTTGTTGTTCTTCATGCTCAAGCAATATGTTCTATAATATCTCTTTCTCTCTTTCCAATCTCTTCACAGATTCCTCTAATTCTTTTATTGTATCTTTAGTAGCTTCAACATTTGTTGCCTCTGTAGCCATTTGTTCCTCCCTCATTTTCCTCTATAGTTGTTCATGCCTCTCCACTTCAGCATCCTCTAAATTAGATCCTGAAGTTGAATCTGTATCTGTGCCTCACCAGTATTAGTTTCTAATGAACTTCCATGGAAATCATCTAATTCAACTTTGGATCTTTCTTGAACTTCCTTGGTGCATCTTTTCATGTCCACAACTTGCAACTCTAAAACATATGCAACAAACATACTTCTTTGTTTACCATGTACACTGTCCCATAATATGTCAGTGATTTCTTTCTTAGCTTTCTCAAGAGATGCGCCATAGAAGTCTTCCCCTTTCCCACTGATTGTCACATTTTTCTAAGTTAAAATTAATCATTTCAAGTTCTTGAACTTCATATTTTCCTCCACTTTGACCATGGCACCCAACTTATTTTAAGGTCGCTGATATATCTATAGCTTTAATGTGAGACTCAAATGTGATTTTTTCCCATGATGTTAATCCTAGTGAACATTGAGTTGTTGTCGATGGTCGGGATGTGCTCTTCTTGATTCTTGGATTGGAATAGTTATTCTTACATAGATCAGGGCTGAAAAGTCTATTACAGATGGGAGGGCTAGATAACAAATAATAACGATTACAATGGTGTGACTACTTGCATATTTTGTTCTAGTTCATTGGCTAGATCAACTAGAGTTTTGTCTCGATCCATTGATGAATGAAGACAAGCATCATTGCTAGGATATGCCCACTTACCTTTCATTTTAGTCTTACCAACTACCTACCAACCTATTAATACTGCTGCACAGGAATCGATAGGAATTCTCTATACTTACTACGTTGGACATTTCCTCTCAAGAAGGGTTTGGCCACAGAGCTCTCTGTCTTGCCACCTAGAACACTAACATTAGTGGGTAAGGCTTTGGCATTTACTTTGTTCCCATATGAGGTACTTTACATATCCCAAGTGAGGATGATATAATTTGAGAGTAGCTAATGCATTAGATGAATTAGTATGGATGATATCTACTCCCTCATACACAAATTCTCAGTTGTTGCTCTCATACCCGATTGATGAGTTACCCATAATATTGAGGGGGAAAGTACCTGCATAAACCTGCATCAGGAATGAACCTGTGTTAATAAAAGGAATGGCTCATTGTTCTCATTCGTACAACTTCAGTGTGTCTCCCTTCAAGTACTCGTTCCCACTCTTTCCTCCTCTTTAGGCATATTTACCAAAGTGTGGGAATGGCACTTACATAACACTGAAAGTTGTCAAATCCATGCTTTTGTGAGTTGTAGTCTTTATCGAGCTAACCGAATTTCATAAGTAGCTATGGAAGCAAAGCAGGTATAGCCACGAGCAGATAAAGCATAGGTAATAGAGAACGTAAAGACAAAGGAAGGGGTAGGAGCAGAGCCTATTGATTCGAAACCAAATAGCTCTGAATATAGGGGTACGCAAGAGATATGAATATATTTACATGCTCAAGTAGACTCTAGGGCACCGGAAGCTTGGAGAAATCCATCCAGCCATTGTTGCGAAGCAGATCCAAGATGCTCAGCCTTCCATCTTTCGATTCTTTGACTTGTCTTTCCTTGACCAAACCCTTTGAATAGGGTTCAAATTGAATATTTTCAATGTGTGGTTCGAATTAACTATTTTCAGTACGTAAAATTATGGTGGGAAAACTGATTCAAAACTCAAGTACTACAGAATAATATGGTTTGACAACAACTTTCATAGACACTACTTAAAATAGGTTTCATTCATCCTCGGATTCATCTTTTCTTAACTTCTTGTTGGATTATAAAGCTACTCCTCCACAATTCTATCACATTCTCACCAATCTTCCCATCACACTATTGCAACCTCAACATTTCGCTACCAAAACATGGGGGATAACCACCTGGTCCAAACCCTAAGATACCTCCTTTTCCATTTAAGGTGGTGGCTCCGACTAGGGATAATGGGACCAATTTCCCAGTGTGGCTTTTAAGATGAGAGTGGGTGGTTCATGAGTGTTTACAATAGAATAATGATAATCTAAATGACTTATTCTATGATGCAATTATCTAACTACCTTATTCTAATATAAACCTGGGTATTCCTGTGTGGTATGCAATCTATAAAGATATTTCCTTAACATGTGATAATAAATATTGATCACAATTAAACAGAGATGATAACATATATAGATAATTTCTTTCACTAAATAGTTAGTCAAAGAAATTTATAAAATATATTTAATATATGATGAGCTATATATGAAAATCACAATTTCATATAGGAATCATACAAAAGTTCAATTAACACTTAAAGGAAAAAATAAATCTCGCAAACAATTCATCAAAGTAAAGTTTTTCCACTAATTAAATATAAAACGAATCAATCATACTAGATAATATTACCATATGTGCGAAGTCCCGCTCATTTGAAAAATCACATAGACCAACTTCTTTCTTCAAATCAAACTCCCAAGAATATAATAGTGCATCAACAAAGGAAGGTAGTTGGATATCTAAAAGAAACGATCATGTTCGATAATTTCACCAAAGCATTCAGAAACTTACAATAGTGCATTATTTGCAAATGTTTTTGATAAAATTCTGGACCCTTCTCTAAATGAATGAGAAGGGTATAAATACTACTCTAACTAATATTCAAAAATAGATTATACAAAATTTTAGGAGGTTTCAAACAACCTTCCTCATAACTAGGTATCTAAATCCAAAAATAAATAGTGGCTAAATGAACAAAACTAAGAGGATGACTTGTTGTTTGTCAGCTTGTCCTTCAAATGGCATATATTAGTCATTGGATGAATTTGAGGAGGTGCCCCAAAATGTCTCCTGAGTTGTCTTGTGAAAATCACATCGGTGAGAGGTGGTAGCATCCGCTAAGTCGTATGAAGGGAACCGTTGAGAATCATAATCTTGCTGTGCGGCTTGATGAGGTGCTGCCAATACGAATCCTGGTTGGTCCTGGTAAATTTTGTAATTGCCTCCCTTTGAGTCTTCACTTTTTCCTGCCAACTTTTATACAAAGCATTTAAATCAGGCATTTCTTTCAGATTGCCTTCTTTAATCAAGTTGGTGGCAAACAGAGTGTGATTCATTACCTTAATGATATTCTTTGATACCCTCGTTTCCCTTGCGACTGCTAGCCAGGCCTGTTTGATTCTCGCGTCCCAATCCATGAAGAGAATGTCTTTATGGGTTTCCTGAATCTCGGGTATATAGGCTTTCCTTCTGCCTTTTGTTTCCTACCATTTGATGAACTCAGATATTGTGGTGTTTAAATCGTTAAACTCAGTCCTTTGGTCAATTTCCTTATCTATCTGTTGGTCACTAGTAGTCAGATAGGGAGTAATGTGTGACATCTTTTGGCAAAAATACTCTTGCTGCTTCACTAGAAGGGAATTTAATTCTAGTGCCTCTTTAATATACTCTTCAGTAGTGGGAACATTCTTGTATCTTTCCATGGCTTGCTGCATTTCTTGTAGTTGCATGCTTTTGGCTGATATATCAGCTTCATGGCATATTTCTAGGACCTCCATGTCCTTTTGTAATTGTGTGAGATGCTCATCCACTTTCTTGTTTACGCTTGCTTTTTCTGCTTCGAGTTGCTACATGAGCTATGCAATCCTCTCCTCTTTTTCCCTTAAAAAAGTATATACTTCAGTATCCTTGTCCATAGTGGCCGATGCATATTCTCCTGTGAACCGTGATAGTCTAGTCAAGTTCTCGATTAGATTGAAAGGAATGTCATTCCAAACTACGTCCATCGGCTCATTTCCAAGTGGGAATTCGGGTGTGCCTACCCTTTTCCTTTTTCTCTGACTTCTTAGTAAAACCTTGTGGAGAGGACTATAAAACACATCATGTGGAGGTATTTCAGTTACTTTCAAAATAATTTCTGATGTGGGTAGAGTAGGGATAGTTTCAGTGTGCTAGGACGTTGTCGCTTGTTCCTCCATAGGCTTGGACTTCTCACTTATAGAATTGGGATCTATATCCTTATGAACATGGAGAGCAATTTTATATTCCCCCGTTTCTTGGGTATTTGTCACTTTGGGAGTGCCTTGCAATTTTTAATTAAATTGATCCCACTCCTACTCCAAACTACTGCCTTTGACCTCTTAACTGATCTCTATAATAGGGGTGCCCATCACTTGTTTCTCAGTTGACTTCCTACTGGACTCAGCTGTGTCATCTGTGTATTGGGGTTTCCCTGTGTCTGGTGTCTTCTTAGTATTTACCTAAGATTCTACTCGAAAACTAGGACCTTCACTATCAATAGTGACACTTGGTGTAGGGTTATCCTTGGGCTTTAACAAATGCATTTGGATCACTTCAAGCCTTTCATTTCTAAATTCCTAAAAGCTTTGAAAATCTTCAGGTTTAAGACCTGCCTTTGCCCATTAAAACACTTGTTTGAAGGATTCGGCCGATGTAAAAAGTCTTCAAAATCATTATCCTCATGGATGTATTGTTTGAAATTTAGTGCAGTAATGACATTATACACCACTTTGTCTAGATCAAATTGCCTCTTAGGCAATGTATGAAGCCTGAGGGCCTCCATGTGTGCTGACTCCTTAGTAGCATGAAAACAATTTGCTAAAGAGAAGGAACTGCACTTTACAAGAAAAGAGAGCCATAATGACTTTTTGTTGGCTTTGAGAACTTTAGTCGGGCGTTTCCCACGGTCTGGTAGGAAATCTCTCTTGCTAATAATTTGTCAAAAACATATAAAGGAAGGACATGCGGATCAGTTGTGCTAGCAAAAACCCTAATGTAGGTGAACCATTCTTCAACGAAATATTTTCTGACGGTAAATAGGTCTATTGTGGCTTCTTGAGAAAACTTGTGGGCTTTCTTATTGAAAATTATTTGATGTAGGGGCAATAGAATAGCATGAAATATTTTATAGAAGTGAGGTATATAATGTGATTCCTGTATTTGTTTATGAATAAGATGGATTGGGTAGGGGTCCTGTAAGGTCCATTTCCAACCCATGGTTGGAAATTACATGCAAAAAAAGATGGCATCCATAATATAGGCACTAAAATAGAATGGAGGGAGATTATCTGGAGAGGAGGCTCTCTTCTGTCTATATTCAGTAATGGTGGTCTCTAGGTTATTAGATAGGATGGAGGGTCAATTCGTGATGCGGGAATTAACATAGCCATCAATTAGAGGAATTAACACAGATGCTGCATAGTTGTAGGGATTTGCCAAAGAGGCTATAACATACATACCTGATTTTTCATATTTGAATTTTTTGTCCAATACTCTCCAACCCTGAGTCAGCTTGAAGGGATCTATGTTTTTCTTTGTGAAGTTGACCACAAATGTATTTTTGTAGATATCTTGAGGGTCAAGTATGTGTTACATTTTCTTCATGTCCTTTGCTCTGAATGATGCTACGAGCTCTATTCTTGAATTCTTGAATTGCCTATCTTCAATGATGAGGTTTCGATCACCCACCTAATCATATCCGTGTATGGGAGGATTTAGCTCCTACTCCTATCCTATGAAGGAAAGAACATGAAGCATCTCTGAATTGAAATCTTGAGGGCCTTGTTGAGTCAGCTATTGCTCTCGTGACAATGAATTTAGGACATTCATCCTAAAGCCTATTATATATGACATCCCAAGTTGTTGCATATCCAATAGTGTCACAAAATGTATCAAATAAAATAGGAGCCATCTCTGTAAACTCGAATTTAGTAATGGTCTACTTGCTCTATTTCTGCATCACCTTCCTTAGTGACATGTCTTTTGTAGCTTGCCTGAAATAGACAAGATATATCAGTGCAGACGGTATTGGGTAGTTAAGACTAAAAGCTTCTCTGAAATGACTTTGGATTGTGAGAAAGGTTTAATGAGATACTCGATGTTAACTACCCATAACTTGGAAAATGATTATCCTTCCTTGGGCCACTAAATATTTATTAACGTGTAAATTCGTTTGTTTTGATATTTAAAACGTAATTATTTCACACATTTTACTGCTCTTAATCATACATCACAATCTTTAAATGGATACAATATAGCGCTACCAGATGCATAAAGTGAAATGTGATTTCTAATATCGGAATATCGCATTTCACTAATCACTAACAGAAATTCTAATCGCATAGCTAAATTTCTTGTGAAGTTTGCAAAAGTGCAAAATGCGATTTGCGAAATGACAAGGTGTTATTTATCGGGCTTTCACATCGGGATATTTGATTGCAGATCGCAATTTTTTGAAGATGTTTTAACATAGTCACACATAAATGTGTGATTTGCGATTTGTGATGCGGATTTCATCATTAGTTCGTTTTGCAAGCTTTTTCTAGGTATTTTCTTAGAGTTAGTTATTATTATCCTAGGCCTAAAATTTTTAAAGGGTTCCCATTTATAACTCTAACCTTAGCTATTGTTCTTTATAAATGGGGGGGTTGTTTCATAGTACAACAATTGGTGATTCACTTGGGAGATATAGTTATCTCTGAGTAGTTGCCTAAAATTTCTAAAAACTTTCAAATTACTTAGAGTTATAAGAATAATGATTAGATGAGTTATAAGGTAAACAACATTTCTTTGAAATCATCATTACTTGCGCACTCTACTTATTTAATCTTTACTCATGTAATGCTAAAAATATAAACGTTCGCATCAGCCAATAATAAGATTTAAAGTAACATGATAGGTGTCTTCTCCAGATTAGTTTTTTCATGTTTACTCATTTATCACAGATAGAGCCTCTACTGCCAGCAAGCATTCATAGCCTCAGCAGGGTTATATTTTAACCAACATTGATTCATTATCCCATCTGTAGGAATTTTCAAATTTCAAAATGATATTCACTTGCTTTGAATCTCACTTGAACATTGTCCCTTTTTTCCTTTTTGAATATAATCTTTTTCTTTTTGGTTTCTTAAAAGACATTGTCTAGGCATGGTAACCTAATAATGACAATGTAATTCACTGGTTGTAACTAAACTAAACAAGATGGCTCTTGATGAGACCCCTTGTCTTTTAATTGAGGAGATCATTAGCTATTACCATGTTTTGATATACAATATTGGTAATATCAGTTTAATTATTTCCCTATGAACATGTTAAACAAGCTTGTAATGAGGCTTTTTATCTTCCAAGCTTCATATATTCTAGAATTACACTATGAGAAAAGAAAATTTTAAGATTTTTGGATGATAATGATAGAGTTGTTGAATTGAGGCTTCTGTGATCCTAGTCATTGTCTTCCTGCCTTCCCTTCCCTTTTTTTTGTTTTCTCTCATTTTTTTTTTTCCTGGTTCCCTGTTTCTTGGAGCCTTTGGTGCTTGTGGTTCATCTAGTTTAACGTATTACTATAGGACTTATTTATGTTATTAACTTAAATAAAATAAGCGTGAAATTAATCTTTGATAATTTTTAACCATTAAGTTAAATTTTTCTTTCTAACCCTTATATTACTCTATTATTTATATATTTAACAAA
>APFE030699197.1:123615-147266 GCA_000404065.3 Pinus taeda | reverse complement strand
AAACAATACCACGGGCCAAAACCATGATAACACAATACTGTCGGCTAAATACCAAGGGTAAAACATAAGGAACCCCACATGTGCGCGCTTCACTGCCTTGGAGTGTGTGCACTGGGGGTACGCACCCCATGAATGGGTAACCTGCGGGTATGTATGCACTTTATATAAGACATGCCTGCGTGTCCGCACCTTTTGAACTGTGTGCCTGCGTACTCCTTATTTTCTTCAAAATTTGAGAGCTGATCATCAATCTTTGCTACTGTCCTGTTGTACAGTGATCCATCACCTAAATGGGTTGCCATCAAGGACAACACTTTAGCCATAATGCCAACAATCTCCCCCTTTGGACTTGATGGCAAAGCTTACTTGTGAACTGTCATCTGATCCCTTTTTGTTGTCCGGTAACCCATGCACTCTATCACATTCTGGTATATCTTCTGAAAGTATACAAGTGAGATGATCTTCTATGAGAGGGTTGCCATCAAGTACAACACATGCATCATAACGCCAACAAAGAATACTTAGAGAAAACACATATGATGATTCTTAATACTTGCGAAGGCAACATGAAAATTCAAATTAGGCTCTGAAATTTGGATGTAGGCCAAAATTTTGGGGGTTGTCATAATAGCGACAACACTTGGTGACGCACTGGTTGAATTCTAGCTTCTTTTCCTTAGTCAAAACTTTCTTGCAGGGTCTAATTCTTCAAGAAGTATTGATTCATCATGTAGATTATTTTGGATTCCCCACTTACATTGTGCATAAACATAATACCCTTTATCCTTCCTCGGTTTAAAACATTCATAGAGTCAACCATATCACAATGTTTTGAATCAAGAGAATGGTAATGTTATTTGCGAGATTTATATATTTAGAGTAGGTTTTTTCATCTCTGGTGTTGCAATGCTGCCAGCAGGCCTGGACAATGCCCTAGAATATTCATTTCAAGAACACAAACATTGCTCTACTTCCAACGAGCCTGAATAGTACCACGGGATAGTTTCTTGCTTCACCTCCCTGCACAGGGAGCTTTTCTCTTCTTCAACCCCTTATTTATTTATTTTATATAGGAATGTGCATCGACACTTATTCATTTCATGGGGCAGAAGAGGAATCCTGACTTATTGAGAGCAAAAGAGGATGTTCCTTCTAATAAGAATATACAAAAACTCTAATATTGGTTTTCTCATTTGTATTTTCTCCTTGTCCTCTCTACTTGATCGGATCAGCATGGAAAACACCAAAACCTAAAGAACCAAATATTGACATGAGGTTTCTAGAATAGAAATGGATATCACGGTTCAACAAAAAGATTTGCTTACACAAGTCTTGTATTTTTTGTCAAAACATCATCGACCAAAAGGTGTAACCAAGACGAAGAATAAGGACTGAAGGTTAGCCAAATGTTGTAGTGTCTCAAGACTCTTTTCAATTCCACCACATACATTGGAACTAAAAACACACTTACTCACGATACTTATTCACATGAACGAAATAAAATAGAATGAAAATACTGAACATGACAAACAAACAAAATAGAACGGATTATGCACATAGGTTAAGGCATAGCCTTAGACTCTCATTGAAAATATTTTTCCATGCCTTGGTCATTTACAAGAAGAGAGTTAGTCTTCCCATCTAAATATTGGAGATGGTAAGTGTGATGGCCAATCTTCTCATGAACAACATATGGTTTGATCTATAGGGATTGGAAATTAGTGTGTTTCCCATTCTCTTCATGGGCTTTATCCTACTTCCATATGAGGTCACCCACATGGAATTCCCTTTTCCCCACAGACTTCTTATCAAACCATCTCTTGATAAGACTTTGGTGAAGAGAAATTTTTTCTTTTTCTTTCTTTCTTTCTTCATATAGCTTAAGGAGAGTTTCTATCCTACTCTGTACCAAGAGACAAGGCTTACCCTGGGATTCTTGTGACATTGAAGGGAAGGTAGGTAAATGTTAAGAGGTAGGGTGGCTTCTTTTCTATACACTAGGGAGTAAGGAGAAGTGTTCATAAAAGGTTTAGGTGTGACACGATCTGCCCATAGGGCATTCACCAAAGTAGTGTGTTAGTTCCTTTGTTCAAAGAAGACAATATTTTTAACGGTATGGATAAGGTTCTTGTTGGTTGACTCATCAATATGGCTTCCTTGCGGGTGGTAATTAGTTGAATGTTTTAATATGATAACATTTTCCAATGAAAAATCATAAAATTTTAGCGATGAAAAATACATTTCATTGTCAAAAACAAGTGAAGTCAGAATGTCGAACTTGGTAATAATATTTTGCTTGAGGAAGTTGATGACTTCTTGATCATTCACTTGCTTCAGGGGAACTTCTTCTATCCACCGTATGAAGTAATATGTAGCAGTGAGAATATAGTGGTGTTTCTTTGATTAGTGTGAAAAGATTTCAATGATAACATATAAGCCCCATTGTTGGAATGGTTCTTATATAGCGATGGGCTGCAATGGGGCAATTGACTTATTTTCTCAACCAACACATTTCTGACAAATTGGACACTTGCGGGCATAAGTATGAGCATATTTGAAAAGTCTAAGCCAATAGAAGCTAGCCAACATAACTTTATGAGTCGTAGTTTCACCCACAAAATGTCCTCCGACTGGTCCATCATGGAGGTCACACATTACCTTTTATGAATTTGGTGCTTCCAAGCATCTTAGTAGGACTTCATTGTGGTGTTATCTAAAAAGAACTCCATGTACCAAATGATAAGAAAAAGTTTTCAATATGATTTCCCTCTTATTTCTTGTTGATAAACGAGAGGGTAGAGTATTTTACTTAAGATATTGTCACAAGTCTGTATACCAAGATGTTGGTGTGTCAGTGGGGGTAGCTTGCTCGATATTTTGATTTTCAATCTCCTACTCCCATCCAAAAGAGTCATCTTCTCGTGAATTTTCTGTTTCTTCTGCTAGCTAGCATATACCATGGCCTTTGATAGTGTGAATTGGTTTGAACTCAAGGTTGTACTCATGTAAGCCAATAATCCAATTTTCTCTTATTTTACTCAACGCTTGTTGAAAAAAAATGATCTAATAGTTAGTTGTGGCACAAAGATAATATAATGATTCTTTAGAAGATGAGGCTAAAATCATTTTATCACCTTGTAGACTATGTACACTTGTTTATCAATGGAAAGATAATTGAGTTTGGGTCCTTGCAAGCCGACATTCATCCATGAAATGGGTCACTCGTTATTCTGGTAATATTTTAGTCTTAGAACGACAACAAGAGAAGTATCAGAAGTAAACATATAGAGTAGAGAATATTTGTTGAAGTATGGACTATACAATGTTGGGGCTTCTATGATTTCTTTCTTTATATAGGAAAAACCATCATTTCTCCTTTTATCCCACTTGTATATCACATCCTTCTTTATCATCTCTTGTAGTGGTTTAACTATATGTGGATAGTCAGAGATCAATTTGTAGAGGAAATTAATTGTCCACAAGAAGAATTGCATGGCTTTCTTCTTCACTAGGAAGGGAATCTGAGTAATAGTTCTAACCCTTTCAAGGTCCACCTTAATCCCACTCTTTTTGATGATATGGCCTAAGAGATTTCCCTCATACACTGCAAAATTGCTCTTCTTGGGATTAAGAGATATCCCGTATTTGTGACATTGCTCGAAAATTTGCTTCAAATGGCGTAATTGGTCAAATATTATTTTTAAAAACACTATTACGTCATCAAGGAATATGACTACACTCTATAACCAATAAAACCTCAAAATGCGGTGTCCAACGCATGTTGAAAAGTTGCACCAACATTAATAAGTCCAAATGGAATTCTCTTCAAAGCAAAAGTACACCACTTGGTTCGAAATTGTTTTATGTCTGTCAACTTCCGACACTAGAACCTGGTTGTAGCCCAAAAATCCATCCAGCAAGGAAAACATTTCAGACCTCGATAATGTCTATAGAATATGTTCCATTGACGACACTGGATAGTTTTCCTTGTTTGAGGTGCAATTAAGATTTAGGAAATCCATGCACAAGAGCATTTCCCCAGAATTCTTTCTCAATAGGACCAAATTTGAGACCCATGTCGAATGTTGCTCCTTGAAAATGATTTAAGCATCCAAAAAATTCCTCAACTATTTGTGAATCAGTGGCTTAAGGGTTGCATGAACTTTACACAACTTCTGTTGAAAAGGCTTGGACCCTTCCTTGATTGGAATTACGTGCCGGATTAATCGTGTGTCGTACAACAATTTCAGAGCCTCTTATTGCTTTGATAACCTCAACTTTGAGGTCAATCGCTTTCTTCAAACCTAGGATGAGTGCTTTGTATTCAGCAACATTGTTAGTGCACTCAAATTCCAAGCGACGGGAGATCAAATGTTTTCTATGTTGGGGGTCTAATAAAATGAAAATAGCTTCAAAGCCCTCCTACATTTTTGTACTATCAAAATATAAAATCCAAGAGTTAAAAAAACTAGAGCTATGTCCTACACTAGTACTACCTACATCTATTGTACAAATGTCATTATCACTAGTTGGATTTCTAGGAAGGAGTTCCAACTATGTATCTTGTAGGACTAGTGAAGGCTAAGTCATATAACATCCATGATTCACTTCCAGATTTTTTTTTCAAATATCACTTCTACAAATCCCATTGGTTCATTATTTTCTTCAAGTTGTGTCATGGTACGCTTCATATAGGGCTCACTTTCAACATGAATCTGATTATGTCTGCCCTTGTATGGAAGCCATAAATGAGACTAGTCCATCACAAAGTGCCTTTGGAGTTTTCTGGACCAATATCTAGTTAGCAGTAACCAATAGGCTTTTGGAATGTCCACAACTACGATATTATACACTCGTGACACTATGATCAGATGAAAAATGGATATGAACAGTTTTGAGTTCACCAATGGCCTGGACAAATGATTTGTCCAGCTATATGATCCATGCATTATTTTTATCCCATTTTTCATTTATTTTCTTAGCAACTGACAATGGAATAATATTTGTGGATACCAGAATCAACTAAACTATTGTGAACATTATAATTAAAAAATTCAAAAGTTAATAGGAATGGGGGGTAGAGAGTGTTAATAATTAATTTCATAGCATTTATAATAGATTTGATGATATTGTGAGAAAAACCAAACATTACCTATGAAGAAGAACCATGTTTACCTGTTGGAGTGTGTGATGAGAGTGCCTAGAGAATCAATTCACGCTGACCCATTATCCTTGCAAGCTCGAACAGTGAAATGTTAGCACAAGCTCTTTTCATATCTTCAACAATGTTATAATCAATGTTTTCCATCGCAATGGGTTGTGTTGATGAATCAAGTGGTGTAACTTTATCCATTGCAGCAGTAGTGATGGACTTGTTTTTATTGTTGCTGGAAGTGTTCTTTGAAGAATGAGCACCTCCAAACTTGTTCTATGAATTTTGAGCCAAGTTTGAAGATGGCATAATTTTTTGCAACAATTATTTCTTAATCTCCTGCTCAGAAACATGCCCCTTTCTCCTCAAATTATAGTGGTCATTTGACTACTTAGGAGGAGATTCACTCACTATCAACTGATCAACACTTTTTTTTTCAGTGTTATATATGACATTGGACATATTCATTGAATTTCCAACACCTGAACTATCTTCGGTCATGGAAGGTTCACTTGTTTCATCATTCTTCTCAAACTGTTCTTATGTAAATAAGATATCCATGAGATTAGCCATCATAGTGTTCATATTATGATTCCACTGTGGGCATGTCTTTTTTGAATGTTTCTCTTGATGAAAAGTACATAAACTATCTATGCTGAGGATTTTGATATTGAACATTGAGTTAGAACTCTGAGCAGACTTCGATGGTTGTGAATTTTTATTTCTTTTAAAGAATGGTGGCCTAGAGGATTTTTTGCTGGTAGTGGATGCCTCGCTTGACCGTCTCTTCAAGTTTGATACTTCATTCATGAGAAACTTGAGAGACTTATTCAATATTTCCATGTCGAATGAGTCTTCATCTTTAGCTTTACTAGAAGAGGCTTGATTTTTCTTACTAGCTTCTTTGTAGTCCTTGGGATCATCATAATCAATGATGACTCCAATAGATCACAAATCCTTTTCTACAACCAGAGATTCTACAATTTTTAAGGCCAAAGTTTCCTTCACAACTCTCTTTATGAAAACATAAATGTTAGTTGGAAAGGCAGATGTGTAATGATCATTAGTGATGTCATCATGAGGTTGCACATCATCATGGAACTTGTTCAACAATTGCATAAATCTTTGATTCTTTCTTTATCCCACACTTTCAAATTCCCAAGTTCTTTAAATAACTTGGCGGGAGTCTTATCATCAACAAATTAAATTTTTCAAGAAAAAACTTCTTAAACTCCCTCCAGTTGTGGATTAAATTGTTTGGAAGACTGTGATACCATACAAATGCTCTACCTTCTAGAGTATACGTAAAGAGTTTGCAAGCAACATCGTTGAAACGTACCTCAAGAATCCATAAATTCATGTAGAACTCATCTATATGGTCTTCAATTTTAGTCTTCTTGTCTGGATCTAACTTTAACAACAACTTTTCCAGATGTTTAGGCATCTTGTGAATATTTCCCGAAAGAGTAAGTGGCCCTTGGGCCATCCAATCCAAATATGTGTTAGCCATGTCTTCATCTTTGTCCTCCTCCTCTTCTTATGAACTTGAAGAAGCTTTTCCCTCACCACTAGGATTTGTGATATAATCAGGGTGTTCCCCATCAAAGCACTAAAAAATAATCTCCTTCACTATATGGATTCTCCTCAATAGGTGGGATTTCCTCAATTTTTTGTATGTTTAGCCAACTCTTTGAGGGTTTCGATCACAAAATATTCCACCAACAAAACTAGTACACCGCTAGGAGTTACTTGTTTCTTTACATGCTTATGAGGCATAATCACAGCGACAGGGAACAACCCAATAGCTCTTTGCAGACTAATGGACGATGGGTCATATTTTCTGAAGTTGATCGTAAGTAACCTCAAAGGCTTGACCCAGGTTATATTGAACAATTTCTTCATTTTAGGGAGTGTGAGTGGGAGTGAAAATGCGAATATTGTTGCCTTTACACGAAAGTTTTTTTGTTAGGATGTGGTGAGTTTTCAGCCATAAATAGGTAGTTTCCCTCCTTCTAGCGCTAGAATGTTGATGGCGTTGGGTACTGCCAACATGCATGGGGGTGTCCTCGATGAAAATTCCCAATTAGACTTCACATCGTTTGGTGTGAGAGCCCTTCCAAAAATAAGGCCTGGCTACCATATATTATTAAAGTTTTTCCTTGGCTACAATGGTCAACATAGGAGAGTAATGCACAGGTACTTATTGAGGTTCTTCTACTGAGAGGGAGAGAGATCATTTAGAAGAAAAGTAATAGTACTAATATAGTAAAGACACATGAGCATATCATATGAATGAATCGTTGGACAACTAGAGAAATAGTTCTCATAGAAGAAATGATTGTTAAAACACATATAAAACACCTTCAACAAGATAAGTACCAAAGCCACCAAAATAGTTCAAATTTCTTAGTATAAATGAAAAAAACATACATCGCAAACATTCAAAGAATAGTCTTACAATATTTATGGCATGTGCATGAAAGTGTGTTGGCTCGATGAGCTTCAAAATTATGCAAAAGTTCCAAGATACATCAAGATAGTGAAAACCACTTGCCCCAATAGTGGAGCATTAGAGCAGACACTTGCTCCTCCAGAAGAACTATCTTCCTCTCTAATTCCTGGTAGGAGGAGCCAAGGTGAAAATTCCTTTACATGAGCAATGAGGGTGTGTATACAAAAAATGGGGTGATCATTCACCTCCCTTATGACTCCTGGACTACCCTCATGATTGTTTTACTTCTCTATGACTCTTTAACCCTTTCATGAATTTTCACATTCTATGGATGACTCTTGGACTTCCACTTTACATTACATTTCTCTAATACATAATTTAGATAATCCACAAATCATGTGGAAAATTGTGACTCATGACAAGAAATGACATGATGACATGGAATAAATGACATGGAAATGTCAAGCCATTATTTACTGCTTCATTCTTTATGTCTTCTAAAAATATAGGAAATTATCTTCTTCACCCTCCTCCATAATGATTAAAGATAAGGAGTCTTTGATATGATCTTTATTTCTGTCTGTTGTCCCAATCTGGTGCCCCTTTGTCTTTCTTGATTGATCAACTTGTATTTACAACTATAAAGATGTCTTCTAGTAGGGTCTCCTTATTCATCTGCTTAATCATCATCCTATCATAACATGATAGAATACTTGCAACTTAAATCCACTCATGATAAGACTACATCAGTTTCATAAACCCCTAGTCTAACATGCTTCATGGCAACCAATCACTGAGTTGGAACTGGGTGACATACTACAAGACAGATGCAGGGATTTTGCAATTGTGTAGATCAAAATGTCAATGGATAGGATTGAGCCTTGAGACTGTGCAATGTTCTGTTTAGGTAGGTCAGGGCTAGACATGTGCACAGTTGAGGGGCTCAAGAGGTTAGGTTGAGGGCTTGAGGCATGAGGATGCCCACTATGTGGTTTTGGAGGGACAAAGTTTGAGAGATTTTATAGTCCAAGATGTCAAGGCTGAGGCTTAAGATTGTGTAGTGCACAGAAGAGAATGCCTGGAGGCATGGGCTGCATAGTTTTGGAGCTCAAGCGTTGAGGCTGAGCACTGCGTTTTGGGTGTGGAGCATAATTATCTTCTTGATTAAGAGCTATTTGTTTTAGTTGGATGTATGCCCCATGAAGAATGTACACCCCTCCACATGGGGGGGTGCAGAGGGGACTTGCTCCCCTCGTGGGGATTTGGGGGGGACCATCCCCCCTGGTTGGGCGGTTCGAGGGCCAGCGGGCCCCTGAAACTAAAAATAGATTAAAAATTGTAATTTCATACTCAATTTAGGTCGTTCATTAGGCAGATGATCCAACGGTAGAAGTTATGTTAATTTAGGATTTTTTTTCCCTAGAAGGGGACAAAGTGAGATTGCAGAAGAAATTACAATGGATCTACTGTAGGTGGTATCTCTTCATATTGCTAGATAATATAAAAGGAAGTATTGGTTGTTTCTCCATGGACATAGCCCAAATTGGGTGAACCTTGTTTGTATTTCTATAATATTTTATGTGTGCCATTGCTCTGTAATATACAATTTTCTAACAAATGGTATCAAAGTCGAAGGTCTATTTTGCTGATAAGCTCGGAGAAAAGAAGGGTTCCTAGTGTGAGTGGGAGCAATGGTGAAATATGGTAGGTTTAGGGTCGAAAAATTTAACGACCAAAACTACCAGTTGTGGATGATGCAGATGGAATATTATTTGTATTAGAAATATTTGTATATACCATTGAGCAGAAAATCAAAGGCGTCGATGAGTATGATGGATGAAGAATGGGATCTTCTTGACAAAAAGGCATTAGGAATAATATGGTTGTGCCTAGAAGCATCAGTGGAATTCAAAATTTCAAAGGAAACAAACGCAGAGGGTTTAATTACGACATTGGCCAAGCTATATGAAAAATTCTCAAGCTCAAACAAGGTATTTCTTTTGAAGCGCTTAGTTAATATGAAGATGTTAGAAGGTGGATTTGTTGGTGATCATTTAAATGAATTTAACATGATTACCAGTCAGTTAAGTTATGTAGGGGTACATTTTTACGATGAAGTTAGGGCTCTGTTATTTTTGTGCTCATTTCCAAATAGTTGGAATGGCCTAGTTATAGCTATTAGTAACTTTGTCTCTGGGTCTAGTACTTTAAAGTTTGATGATGTTTTTGGTGCCATACTTAGGGAGGAAATGCGATGGAAAAGATTTTCTCAAACATCAGGTAATGCTTTGACTATAGAGACTAAGGAAAGAAAAATGGAAAGAGGAAGGAGCCCAGGAAATCACAGCAAGTAAATAAAAGGTAGATCCAAATCCATATCAGAGATAGTGTGTTGGAAATGTGGGAAGAAAGGAACGATGAAGAAAGACTGCAAATCTTGAAAGGGAAAAGAAGGAGATGGAAATTAAGAGAACAATAATGAAGATAATGTGACATGTGATGTGTTGCAAGATGCTTTAATTCTTTCATTAGAAAATATTATTGATGCATGGGTGGTAGATTCAGGGGCCTCATTCCATGCCACACCTAACAGGAAACATTTTCATGACTATGTTCGAGGAGATTTTGGACAGGTTCATCTGGGTTATGATAAACCCTGTAAAATCGTTGGAATGGGTAAGTTTTTTATAAAACAAAAGAATGGAAACAAATGGATATTAAAGGACATAAGACATGTTCCATATATGAAGAAAAATATAATTTCAACAGGGAAATTGGGAGGTGAAGGATATGTAACTACATTTACAGAAAAAACCTGGAAGGTCACTAAAAGGGCCCTGGTAATAGCAAAAGGAAAAAAAGTTGGTACATTGTATTTACGCAATGCTATCTCTAATTTTATTAATGATTTAACCTCCGCATGAGAAGATATGACATCGCGGCATCACAGGCTTGGGCACATGAGTGAGAAAGGGATAAAAATTCTTCACTCAAGAAATTTGTTGCCAGATTTGAAGCATGTTGCTTTGGATTTCTATGAAAATTGTGTTTATGGAAAATAGAATAGAGTCGTATTTATCAGAATTGGGAAGGAAAAGAAGAGAGAAAAAATAGAGTTTGTGCATAAATATGTATGGGGAAATTCTTAGGTATCATCTCTTTGTGGCTCTTGCGATTTGGTTACTTTTATTGATGATAAAACTAGGAAAACATGGATTTATGATATTCGAAATAAATATGATGTATTTGATATTTTCAAGAAATTGAAAACTTTGGTTGAGAATGAGACATGAAAGAATTTGTAGTGTCTCATATCAAAAAATGGAGCTGAATAATGCAACAAAGAGTTTAATAAGTATTGTTCAAAGCATGGAATTCACAGAGAGAAGACAGTTACAGGGATACCACAAGAAAATGGTGTGTCAGAAAGGATGAATAGGACAATCATGAAGCGTGCAAGGTGCACGAGATTGCATGCAATATTACGTTTACAATTTTGGGAAGATGTTGTCGATATTGTTTTTATCTAATAAAAAGAGGGCCTTCAAGTTCCTTGGATGATGGTATTCCAAAGGAGGCATGGAGAGGTAAAAAGGTAAAGTACTCATTTTTAAAGACTTTCAATTGTGAAGCCTTTGTCCACATTAATAAAGAAAATAGAACAAATCTTAAGGAAAAATCAAAGAAATGTACCTTTATTAGATATGATGTGAATTTTTGTTTATTTCTTATATGATTATGAATATCAAAAAATCATTAGGAGCATAGATGTCATATTCAATGAAAAGGTCGTGTATAAGGATCATATGAAGGGAAAAAAAAGGAAAAAGAATAATACATAGTGCTTGATGAGATCACAAAAAAGGTAAAGGTGCATGAAAATCATAATGATCAGTAACCACAACAACAACAAAAACCAAAATAGCAATATGCACGTCAAACACATGAAAGTGGCATTAGAATATCTACCAGTGTAAGTAGACCCCCTAAACCATACTCTCCTTCGTTATATTATGTATTGTTGATTGATTCTAGTGAACCAGAATGTTAGGAAGAAGAAATGCATGTAGAAACAGGGAATAAGTAGGACCTAGCCATGAAAGAAGAGATGGACTCCTTGATACATAACTAGACTTGGGACTTAGTCAGGTTGCCTACAGGTAAAACAACAATGTAGAATAAATGGGTTTATAAGTTGAAGGAAGATGATGGAGGTAAACAAAGGTACATGGATAGAATTTTTGTGGAGGGTTTTTCACAGAGGAAAGGTATATACTTTAATGAAATATTTTCTCCTGTTGTTAAATGACTTTAGTCGAAACTATTTTAAGTATTGTGGCGCCATAAGATTTGCATCTTGAGAAATTAGATGTAAAGATAGCCTTTCTCCATCAGGATTTGGAGGAAGAGATCCATATTCAACAACCACAAGGGTATGAGGTCAAAGGGAAGGAGAAATAAGTGTGCAAGTTGAAGAAGAGCTTGTGTGGCCTAAAACAAGCTCCAAGGCAGTGGTATCTAAAATTTGATAGGTTTATGTCTGAATAAGGTTATACTAGATGTCACTCCAACCATTATGTTTATCTTAAAAAGAAAAATGATGGAAGATATACTATATTGTTATTTTATGTAGATGACATGCTTATTGCAAGGTCTAACATGCAGGAAGTAAATGCGCTCAAAGGAAAATTGGAAAATTCATTTTCAATGAAGGATTTGGATGCTGCAAAAAAAATCCTTGGTATGAGAATAACTAGAGACAAGAAAATTCACAAATTAATGTTGTATCAGAGTGAGTACATATAAAAGGTGCTGGAAAGATTTAATATGTAGAATGCTAAACTAGTTAGTACACCTTTGGCTCTCCATTTCAAACTAAGGAAGTGTGTCTTGAGACCCAGGAAGAGATGGATTATATTTCTAAAGTTCCACATGCATCAAAAGTTGGAAGCTTAATGTATGCAATGGTTTGCGTAAGTCCTCATATTGCACATGGAGTGGGATTTGTAAGAAGGTACATGAAAAATCTAGGAAAATAACACTGGATGATAGTGAAATGGATTCTCATGTATCTGAGAGGTACCAAAAATCAAGATTTTTTCTTTGGTGGTTCACACATTTCTCTATAGGGATATTTTGATGCATATATGGTAAGTGATAGAGATAACAAGAGGAGAATCATAGGGTATGTGTTTACTATAGATGGAAAAACTCTCAGTTGGGTTTCAAAAATGCAATGTGTTGTTTCACTTTCAACAACGGAAGTGAAGAATGTTGCTACTACAGAGGCTAGTAAATAAATAATTTAGTTACAAAGGTTTATGGATGAATTGGGAAAGAAGAAGGAGATGGGAAGGTTGTACAGCGACATATAGATTGTCATTCATCTTCCAAAGAACTCATTATTTCATTCCAAGACTAAAAATATACAACTCAAGAACCATTTCATATGACCAATGTTGTAAGATGGACAATTGAATCTGGAAAAGATACACATTCACCAGAATCCTACAGATATGTTAACAAAAATTGCAACCAGGGAGAAACATAGATTCTACTCAGTTTCAATTGGTCTTCAAGTATGATGATTAAGATGAGAAATAACCAGGTCCAAAGTGGAAGTGTTGTTCAACAAGTGAAGCAGTGATGGAATTGCTATAATAAATCTCCAAGTTGGAGATTCTTGGGTGTGGGGACCGATCATCTTACTGATTCAAATGTCATTTTTAGTTGGAATGTTATAACCTAGGAATAGGTACACCCATCCACATGGTGGGGTGGGTGGGGGGGGTGGGGTATTTCCCCATACGGGGGGACCTTCCCCCCCCAGTTGGGGAGTCCAGGGGCCAATGGGCCCCCAAAGCTAAAAATAGATGAAAATTTTCCTTGTAAAATATTGTAATTTCATATTCAATCTGGGCCATTCGTTAGGAGGATGATATGATGATAGAATTTATGTTAATTTAGGGTTTTTCTCCCTAGCAAGAAACCCTCAGTTTATATGAGGGAATTGTTTTGTGGTTGCGTATTATTATTCTGAGCAAGAAATAAGGAGGGGACTATGTGAGAGTGAAGATAAAATTACAATAGATCTGTTGTAGGTTGTATCTCTTCATTTTGCTGGATAATATAAAAGGAAGGATTGGTTGTTTCTTCGTGGATATAACGAAAATTGGCTGAACCTCGTATATATTGGTATCTATTGTTTTATGCATTTTTTGTGTTTTTGTTTCTACAATATTTTATGTATTCCATTGCTTTGTAATATATAATTTTCTAAAATTGAGACTGCACAATGTGCAGTTGTGGAAGGAAGGGACTACTCTTTGCACAGTTCCAAGAGGAAATGTTGCTCGGGCAAGAACTTTTCCAGATTTTGCTAAGTATGGGATCAATGACACCAAAGTGAACAATGATAAAACTTAAGTACGCTCACACACTTCTAGCATTTGAGGACGCACCATCGATCACTCAGAACACATGAAAAACATACTTCCCTTAATGCAACGACATTATGATGACTTACCCCAAGTGCAACACTAAAGTTACACTTTGCGACAATAGTGATGACATTTGTGTGACATTTCTTGAAACTTTGGGAATAAGTGTGATACATTACATGTTGATAATGACTCATTACCACCAAGGTTACCCCTTGAAACACAAAAAAACTACTTATGTGCGATGTGTGATGATTTTCATGCTAAAAGACGACACTTTGATTTTCTTCTAAACGAGACAAGAATACTTAGATAAAACACATGTGATGTCTCTTAATACTTGTGACTAAAAACATGCAAAGCTAAAGTAGGCTCTAAAATTTTGATGTAGGCAAAAAATTTCGACGGTGTTATAGCAGTGACAACACAAAGCCATGTTCCTTTAAAAACTATTAACTGCTATAAGTTTGATCCGAGTCATGGGAACAAAATATCAAGACGCAAATATGGATCCAGATATAAATTTTGTCATGATTTTGGAAATTGAGTTGGAGGTATTCAAAGGGATGAATGAAATCTTGTAAAAAAATGAGTAAAAAGGACGCTTGTTATGGCAAAAAATTCACTCTTGTGGATAAGAGAAATCTCCCTAGATTCAATGGTTGAATCTAGTAACAAAAAAACATATTAGTAAATCTTTCCCTGAGTTCATTCCTATTGAATCATACACAAGGGTGTCGAAATATGAAATCCATACCTTTCAAATGACATGCCTAATGGCAATCCTCACTATGGTTTGATGAATCTACTCAATACTCATAATCCATACCTGAAAACATAATAAAAACAAAAGATCAAAGGCATATGATAAATAAATGACTCAATAAAACCCATACTAGTGATCAAGGAAACTAGTACCTAATATAATTATCAATGGAAAAATGGAAATAAACACACAATACATCAACTCCATTGAACAATACAGTGGGAAAGAAACACTCTTTTGTATTAATCTTAAATATTAAGGAGCAATGCAACCTTAGCCTTTATGATGTAGGACTCCTTCCAATGATCTCCAATCCTCCCCTTAGGTGACAAAATTTCTAGCCCTATTCAACCAACATAAGTTTACATTCAAAAGTACCTCTTTGCCCTCTAGTCTGTGTTGAATTTATAGGCTAAGAGGAGGATGTTTGGGATCCTCTTCTTAAGGGATGGGATCCTCAAAAGGAGGGATTATGGTTCCACAAAGGGAGGAAGTTTGATCCATGAATAGAGGGATGAGGCCCAAGTATGTAGAAGCTCAAGGCTTTTTGTTGGGAAATATTCTTCCAACAAGGCTTCTGGAAATCCCCTTTTGTTTTTACTCTCGTTAAGTGATTTCTGTAGTTCATAGTGTAAGATAGAGAGCATATTGCACAGGTCACAATGGTAAAAATTGTGGCCGCACAGATTATGGATAGGAAACCACACAAGTGTTTAAAAGTAGGTTTCTAAGCAATGTAATCCAAGATTCTTGTTTTCTTTGGGATTGTTTTGCTTATAACATTGCAGGGGAATGCTTGGAACACTTCATTGGATAGCGAGAGATCCATATTGGGGGTCATTTTTCTTATGGTGACAAAATGATGTGTAGGAGATTTCCCCCTAAAGTGAAAAGTTAGAAAAGATGTTTGAGGACTGAAACACTTTATCATGCCAAAGTTCGGATTAGAGACCATGGTTGGAGACCTGAAACAATCAAGGGTTACAATACAATATCTTCATTGTAATGACCCACCTACAATTTACAAACATAAAATAAATATTAGCATGTATACGAGACATGCATATGATAGCTACATATGCATGTACCACATATACTGCATTAGTATATATGCAAACCATATATAAAATTCCAGTGAATGAATTATTGACATACGAGGTAAATACCTAAAATCGCTAGAATAAAATAAAATATTTACTTATAGAATACCTGTTATGCCACCACCATAAATAACTAATCCATTATTCCAATATATTTATACAAAGAATTATATTAAATAAAATAAATTAATATTATTATATATATATAAAAAAAAAAAAAAAAAAAAAAAAAAAAAAATGTAAACCTAAAGGTTCTAAATTAAAATATTAAAGGTTAAAGTTAAAAGAGAAATATGTTGTATAAAATAATTAACATTAATTAAGATAAAACATTAAAAAAAAAGAAAATAATATTAAATAAACCCTAATGAAAAAGGGACTACGTAAATTAATAAAATGATGATTGCCAATAAAATGTGACTACCTCCTTAAATCATTGTGAGGAGCCACACAAAGACACAGGGGACAAAAAGTCTTCACCTCACAACCATGGAGGTCGAGGATGAATGAATGATGACTCTAATCAATAAAAGAGAAGGGAGTTTGATAGAGAAGGGATATTTTTTTGGCTTGGAGAGTGCAGTGCAGGAAGGGAGAATTTACAGTAAATAATGACAGTTAGAGCAGTTGTGATCGTCATTAAAGCTTTTGGGCATGGGGGCCAAATTAATTCAAATTTGAAGTATTTTGGAGTTGGGTACCGAGATTTTTCCCAGTTTGGTAGGGAGGTGTTGGTATTTTGGTAGCAAGAGTGAATTTGGAGCGTTAACAGTCTAAATTGATCTCAATAGAAAAAACCAAGTATGTATTGTGCATTTAATTGGAAGATAATGTCTTAAAATGTCACTATGTGAATAATAAAGCTTCAATTTGTCAAGGTTTTTTTATTTCCCAAAAATAACGCTTTATCATTTCGTATTAAAGCATTAATATTGTTAATATTTGTTAATTTATGAATTTAGAGCTCCACAAATTGGTATCAGATTATTATTATTGTTAAAATTTATTAATTATGAAATTAGGGCTTTACGTTGATATAGTCATCACTGAGGTAGGAATTCCCACACTCAAAGAAAAAATATCTCAAAGAATCATAATGGAAATATACAAAGATCCATGTCAACAATAGACACAATATGGACACAACCATCAAATATGGATCCATCTTTTCAATAATGAGTATTTAAAACTCTATGCAACCTGGATGGATAAAACTAGATCCAAGGTCTTGGTATTCATCTATGTTGATCCATAGTACAAATCTAACCATTCAAATGAATGTTTCGAAGTCGAACATGGTAGAAACCACCTAATTACTGTTCAATGATGTGAACCGTTAGCAAGTGCGAGAGAAACCACCAATAATAACAATTGTTCTCAAGGTACCCTAGTACAATCTATGAAGAGTGATTAAATGTCTTTAAAGTCGAACACCCATAGAATCATTCAATCGAAGGTCAATGATGAAAACCTGTCATCGAAAGCAAGAAACCTTCCATTAAGGCATGCATGTTCCAAGGTACTAAAGGAGGTTTCTAGATCAACTTCCTAGATAATGAGTGTTGTAGGCCATTTTGTCACATCTTCTCAATAGGGCTATTAATGGGATCAATCAACATCCTTTTACCCCTTTTCATCATCATTGCAGAAAGCCTTAAGCATGACTCTCCATAATCCAAAAGTTTTTTCCTTTAACTGCTTCATTTCAGTGATTGTAAGGCCCAATGCACCCCAACCCTTTAGGAGATACAAAATCAAATGAATAAATTACTAAAATATTAAATTGTCAAAGATCGGGAGGAATCCAAATATTTCAAGACCTTGTCTATTTGAAGATCAAATAGTTGGTTAAACCCTTAAATATAAATATTCATTAAGATGGCATGTTTACAGGGAGTTAAATGACTTGGCATACTCACTATCAAAGAGAGACTTTGTTGCTACCCCAGGGAAATATCATTATTTCTATCTTAGTAATGAAATGGTATAGGATGAAGGCTACCGATTCCCTCCCTATAAGCTGAAATAATCTCCCATTTTTGTATATCGGATAATTTCTCCAATTTTCAATCTTTCCCCCGAATGTGGGTGTTAGCACGTCAGCCAGGGACGCGCCACATGTCCAGCATGTGCCGCCCCATGTTAATGCAGCATAGTTAATGCCCACTACCGCCGAGGTATGAGGTTTAGCAGCCCGAGCTCTTGGCATTCAATGTTACGCAGGGTGAAGAGATGTTGCTGCAGGGAGCAGTTATGGAGAGCTCTTATCGAGGGAATGTTGCAAGAACTCATAAGGATGACAGATCATTGCAGGCTCATTCGCAATGTAAGGTCTATGTGGAGCAGGCTCTGGAGGAATTTCGTCCGGTGGGCGCTCTTCTCCTTCAAAATGTAGCCACTGCTGTTGCAAATACCCATTTCGACTCTGGAGAGTGCCTCAGGTGGGAACAGAACTCTGAGGGCAAAGGGAGCGCAATTGAGGCGGAGAGTGAAGGCATTCACTTGGGCAAAGGGAGCGCAATTGAGGTGGAGAGTGAAGGCATTCACTTGGGCAAAGTTTGCTTCCTGCTTGCTAATCCTGTGCATGGTTTATGGGCAGTTGAGCTCTGCCTTGAATCAATTCGGGGACTGCACTCAATTGGCAGTGACAACTGTGACTTCAAGCCCACAAGCTCGGTCCTGGAACAAGTTGAAGGAGACGTGGAAAATATGGCGCGACTGTGTGAAAGACAGCCGAGTCGGAGGGGACCTGGGCGAGGTGCACCTTCACGCCCCCCTGCAGTGGATGTACACCATCACTACTGCTGCTGCTACTGCTACAGGAGGGCGGGAGCCATACCAATTCCAACCAGTCAGTTCTTGGAGGTCAGCAGCTCCAGGGGAGGAGAGCCCGTGCTTCCAGCATTCGGCTCAGTCGTTTTCACCTTGGGCAGCTTACAGGAAAGTGCAGGTATTAACGCACATATCTCAGTTCTCTTTACGAAGGTTCCTGAGGAGAATGAAGATGGAAAGAAACCGGATTCAGCTGAGATACTTCCAGAAGGCAATCGTGAGGAAAGTCCAGTGCTGCAGCCACCAATTGAAAAGGGAAATTCAGGGAAGGAGCTTCAGCAAGCCCCTCCCCAACCTCCAGAGCAGGAACTGCCGGCCACTGCGAAGGATCCTATGGCAATGTGGGCAGGCGTCCCTAAAGGCCAAGGCTGGAGCTACATCATTGAGGAAGAACCTGAAGATTAACCCCCAGAGACACTCTCCGGCTTACTTTTCTCTCTCTCGGGTCTGGTATAAGTTAGAGGTCTCGGCTGGTATCTGGATGATGCTACATTTCTATGTGTGTATACTTTCAGTTCTTTTTCATATTACGTGTCTGTCTGTCATGCGTCGTGGCTAGGTCTACTATGAGTTTTTTGTTGGAAGCCCCTGCGCGGGTCGTTTCATTATTGTCTGAGATCAACTCTGTGTCACATGTTTTGGTATATCCTGGAGGTGCAGCCCCTGCGAGGGCGAATTCTGTGTCAAGCAAAGCTATCCAAGGCGCCACAGTTGGCCCTGGACGGCCTGTCTTTTTGCATGTAATGTTTACCTGTATATAATATAATAGATTAGCTAGCTTTACCGAGAAAAAATTAGTGCAATTTTCAATCTTTCGCTACATTTTTTGACATAGACAAAAGTGGTCTCTATTTTTTGAAATAAGGGTGTAAAATGTTTTTGGCTATCATCATTTTGTATAATTTATTGTAGTATTTCCATATTATAAAAATTTTGAGGCGTATTTCGACTCAAAAAAAGTTATGTTGGAACATGTTCTAGTGTTTTAGACTAATTGCAAAGTAGTATATTATGACGAATTTCAAAAATATGTATTGTTTATTTCATTAATATTGATTTCCAAGGGTTTTTCTCTCTTGAAGAAAAAAATCATTAAGATGGCCAGAATCAAACCCTATATAAGATAAGTCATAGCTACAATGTTAAATCCAAACTTGATAACAATGTTGCTCCCATGAACTCATACACTAAATTTGATTTTGAATGTAGTGTACCACCTTTAGGAGTTCAATGAAAATCATATAACAAAGATATGATCCACTTTGAATAACCAACAGAGAAACAAAATTATTTCTATCGCTCGTAATAAATCAATTAACCTAGTTAACTTTCAAGAAAATAATCATAATGAAGGAACCAATGCAATGGAACATAATTTGATCTAACCTGGTTTTATGTAAACTCAAAACTGGCATGGATTCATTTGAAAAAGGGCCTTGGATTATTAAATAAGAGTTCCAAAAAATATTGTTCTAAAGGTACAATCAACAAAATGTATTAACAAAGTTTACCAGACAGTTGCCGCCATAATTCTTTCTAACCCATACACTCAAAAGTGTAAGCATCATAGGTTGCTTGATCATAATATCATTTTTCGCTAGAAACTTATTAAAAAGGCTCTTGTTGAATAAGTTTCAGATCCTTTCTATGATATTCTAGTTATGTTTCCCAAGCATAGCAGCTCAGTCTACTATTGACAAATACAATTTTGTAAATGTGACAACACTTTCTTATAAATACTGGGTCCATATGTCCCTGAGATGCGTAAAGGATTCTCCAAGACTACAATGATTTTTACAATTATACCAATAATAACATATGCCCAACTGGCAGATGATTCCTCCAAGTTAAGAAAGAGTAGAAACAAAAACTAAAATCTCATGAACTAAGAAGATTATACACTCCTTACATAAAATAATAGCATATGCCCAACTGGTAGACGATTCCTGGAAGTAAAGAAAGAGCAAAAAAAAAAAAATCTAAATTCTCAAGTATTGACCCTTATATCTATGAATGGATTCTCTATGATTATTCATGTTTGAGCATGCTCTATACCTTCAAAAGAAGACAATAAAATTGCACTTAAACATTATGTCGAACAACTACACTATAAAACCAAGTTTAAAAGTGACATGTTGGTGTGTAACAAGCATTAATTTTAGAACTCATTTAACAAATTAGGGATGTTTTTGGGGATGGAGCCTCGGCGGCTAGAGATACATTGTTGGCCTATTATAGTTTCCAAAAACCCTTCCCCTAGATATTTTTTTTCTATTAGTAGTGCCCCAGCTTGCTAGAACAATCCAACTATCTTACCACCTAGCCAATAGCAATCCATGAGGCTCTAGACACAAATCCAGAAAGCAGTCATACCCATTAGAATCTTAAGGAATTTCATTTAATGCCCTTCAAAAATCATTAGAGAAACATTGAGGTCTAAAATGGGCCTCGTGAGGAATATTATAAAATAATAGTGTAAATAATAAAATAATATTAGATTACATCATCAAATTTTAGAGGGAGAAAAGAAAAAACTACTTTTTCAACTTGTATTTTCAACTTATCTACCTGTAATTTTTAATCAATTTCAACTGCGATCACTCGTTGGATGCGAAATTTAATTCTTCATCTAAGGAGTACACATGTTGCATACTTCCAATGGACCCTACTACACGAAATGAGAAGTACATGAAAAATTGTGATTGCGATCATGTTTTTCATGTATTTCTCATTTTTCGTGTAGTAGGGTCCATAAAAAGTATGTAACATGGGTAGTCCTTATATTAGGAACCAACGTCTACATCCAACAAATGCTCCCACTTGAAATTTGAGTAAAAGTATAGGGAGATAAGTTGAAAATACAAGTTGAATTTTTATTTTTATTTTTTTAATCTTATTACATTTTTACTCCAAAAATGGTGATACATCCCCCATGGTTGACATCATCATCTTGAATCTAATTGTTTTTTACTTCTTATAAAGTTGATTTTAGTTGTACATTTTTTTTAGGCCCATTTTTTACCTTAAAAGTTCTCTGATGCTCAGAACTAGACGCCACACATTGACCTCATGTTAAATTGTTTCATTTAATGCCTTGCTTTAAGGCTTTATTGGGACTCTTCACACTTGGTGAATCAGGATTTACGACCTTCCAAATCCTCAATATATTCCATGTCATTGAAATTCTATGCCCAACAACTGCAAATTCCATACACAATGCGCCAACCACTTTAATGCTCTATGCATGTTACAACAAGCAACTTTCCTCCTCGAGATGCAGTGTCAAAAAATACATCTCACAATTCATTTGTAGCCCATGTACTTTATATATATTTATATATACTTTTTACTATTCAACAAATAAAACAATAAATATAATGACATGGGGCAATAATTAATAATTCAAAATTAAAAAAATAAACATTTGAAGTGGCATGCAGTGTTTTCATGCAAGCCACCTTCCCCCTCGACTATGTCCAATACCTTGAATTTGCATTAATATCTACAGGTGCATTAAGAGCTACATGTAACTTGGTAAAATAGGTGATGTAAATGCAACCCACTAACCAGTTGCAGAACCAAGGAGAGAAAATCGATCATGGTTGAAAGAGTGTGTAGTGGTGAAAGGAGTCCCGAAAGTGAGAAGGTTTTATTTATGTATGTCTTGTTTCGAGTTACACTTAGTTCCTCTGCGTATATTTTGATTTGTTTTACATAGGTTTGTGTATGTGTAGGCCACAACTATAGATATTCCTACAGATAAGGATGTGACAAGAGAATATGCAAATAAATCATGGAGGCAGAGGCTCATGCAAGTCGTCATGGGCATCCCCAGTCTAGAGTTATTAGAGAGGCCAAGCAACCTGCAATGAAGTTGAATGAGGAAAGGGCTATTACTCATGTTGTGCCTACCTATAGATTGGAGGATTCTCTTCTCATTGATCTACTTAAAGCCAAGGTTGAAAAGTAAGTTGATGATCATACATTAAAACATTCACATAGATGAACCAATGTTACTAAATTATTTTTGAATGTTAATTGTATTTGTTGTGCTCTTTAACACTATGCAATTTTGTTAAAAACTTATTGTGGTAGTAGGTTTAACATTATGTATTTTTTGTTAAAATACATTATTGTAGTAACAGGTTTAATAGGAGTACAATTTTGTCACAAAGATGCTTTATTTAACATTTTTTAATATGCTTGCTTTAACAAACTTTATTTAACAATATCTTGTATTGATAGGTTTCTACCTACAAATGTTGTCGATTTTGGAAACACAGGTCATGGCATATGTGGCAGCCATAGATATTCATAGTTCAGGTATTTTAAGGGATGAGAAAACTTTCTTGTATCTCTGGGGTAGGCTTTGTATCTCGATTTGGGACAAGAAATATTTCCACATATGCTTCATTCATTCCATTCTAGAACACTTAGTTTCAAATATTCTTGGGCACCAACCACTATGAACTATTCTTCTTGTCGAGGAGCTAATACAACATGATTCATCAATTGGAACCCACTAGCTAGAAAGAAATAGGGGCCTACCTTACTTAACCTACTTTTCATTTAGTGCCTACTACCATCCCGAATTAACCACCTGAAGGAAGTGTTTGTAATAATCTTTATAAATTGTAATTGGAAAAATGTGTTCTAAGAAAATGTAAGGATTTTTTTTGTATATATATATATATATAGCCCCAAGGGTTAACTCAGTTGGTCGAGTTCCCGTTGCTAAGTATCTTGCCAGTTGGGAGGTCACTAAGTCAAATATGCTCGATGCCCTTAAGGTTAGGCCCTGCTTGTTTGGTCGAAGGGTAGATCCCTTCAAGTTGATCTACTTGGATTTTTCATGTGGATGTAGTGGCCACCTAGTGTCCGTGAACCACGCTTAATATATATATATATA